>CAUDNR010004526.1:26053-47574 GCA_958430865.1 Entrophospora sp. SA101 | reverse complement strand
TTCATGTCTGTATCTCTTTATTTGAAGGCTCTGATACGATTTTTATTTATATAGTTTTTACATATATTCTTATTTTTGATCGGCATTATGTTACATCACCTAATTTTGATTTAATTAGGGCATCTCACACCCCAACAATTGTTGCTGCTGAAGAAAATCTTAAAATAAGTGTGAAGAAAAGAAATGCTTCCGATCTAGCATAGAATAACTTATCAGCCAATTTGGTTTTTTGGGTCTTTTTTCAAACCTTATGTCTTATTGTGTCTCGATGTTAAACACGAGTATTTTTAATGTGTAAACCGGTCGGTTGAATCATAATTACCCTAAAAAAATTATTTGCACCGCTAAAAAAACTAATTTACTATCCATCAACCTGTCAAACCAATGGCCCCACCTCAAAACCAATGGGTTTTTGCTAGTATAAAGTATTCATAACGTTATGATCATGCCGTACTGGATTTTGGGGTTCAAACAAAATCAGCACATATGACCAATATTTAAGCTAGCCTTTTCTTTTGACTGTTGTTAAAAGTCCCAGTCTGGCCCTAAAAATTTTATTATGGTTGAAAGTCACTTGTTATATGAAAAACGGAGATTTTTTTTTTGAAGTGGACGATAATAATTTTATTTGTATAATGTTTATATTGAATGACACTTGATCTGCCTGCAACTAATACCAGAAGAATATTAATCCAGTTTACTATAGCATTCACCTTTGATAACCAATTATTTTCAAGGTTGCATTATAAGTATTAACATCAATAACTATAGCCAATAATAGAATAATGATTCCTCCAATGGTTAATGGTAAACCATCTACTTCTCCCAAAGGTAAAATCTTTTGTCCATTCACATTAATGATCATTACAGAAGATTTCTGCAGTATCTTTAATCCTAGTTCATCCAACAAACCTTTATATACCATGCATGCTTCCAGCCACTCCACTGTCAACAATTATTGGAAAGCTTTTTCCATTGATGCTTGCTTTACAATACATGGCAGTTGATCCTATATCAGCATTCAATTATTCTGTTTGTTGTTATGTTCTCTTATTTCTTCTAGTTTGGGGAGTTCATAAATGCTTTTATAATTCCGATTTGTATTTTGGTACTGCTTAGAATAATTGTCCGAATGTGATAACAGCCTTTTGTTTCTTGATATCTGTTACTACTGAGTGTGGTTTGTTGGATCAAATTCGAAATTGGAGGTTAAGTAGCATTTATCTTTTCCCTTGATGGTTTCCTTGCAGCTTTCTTCTTTCCTTCTTTGGATCCTTCACCATTTTGTTTACTAGGCTCTTTCCTTCATCAAGAATCCTCCAAGGGTTCTGATTGAATCTTCATCATCAGGAAAATGGGTACAAATATTATGTGTATATAATACACAATTGCAGGGATTAAGCATATAATATGCATACAAATCGCGTATTTTTTTATGTATGCAAATTGTACATATATTATATGCTTAATCCCTGCAATTGTGTATTATATACGCATAATATTTGTACCCATTTTCCTGATGTATATAGTAATTCTTTACAAATTCTTTACAACTGCCATAGTAAATTCAATCTGATTGATCAACAATAATTGGAACAATTAATTGGTCAATGATTTACTATCCCACAATATCCATACTATAGACATCCAAGTAATATACTTAACCACATCAACAGGATACTCAACCATAGCAATTGAACATATACCCTTGTATTTATATTTATCATGCTACCTCCATGCCCAAGTGCAGCAAAGATGACTTTAAAAGCAACCAAGATTGTAATGTTCACCTGAATTGACAAATTCCCTGTGTATCTGAAACCATTCCAGATCCCAATCATATAGCTGAACCTAAATGGAATGAGCTTACAAAGTGTGAAAATGGTAGCAAATGTGATACTGGTGCACCTTTCACAATGACTTTAGTTAAGACCATAAACAGAGTTTTAGTGGTAATTATCATTGTGTCACACTGTAGTTGGAATACTCTTACCACATCCACCTCAGTTACGTTAAATTCTCCTTAACTTGGGTATAAAATAACCACATTTCTACCCAATCAAAATAAAAGAACATGTTGATTTAGTGTAACTGAGGTAGGTGTGGTAAGAGTTTT
Source organism: Entrophospora sp. SA101 (assembly GCA_958430865.1). Classification (NCBI taxonomy): domain Eukaryota; kingdom Fungi; phylum Glomeromycota; class Glomeromycetes; order Entrophosporales; family Entrophosporaceae; genus Entrophospora; species Entrophospora sp. SA101. The sequence continues at coordinate 45,458 of CAUDNR010004526.1, read as the reverse complement.
CCTGTAGTTGCAACTTTTACTTCTATCTCCACCAGTTTCCACTTGAGGAATGTGAGGGTAAAGGGGTAAAGGTTTGCAGCTCAAATTCTTCTGCCTCTACAGTTCCAATCATTAAAATTGAAATGGAAAAAACTTTTTGTGTATGTCAATATATTTATTAAATTAATTAAATTTAAATTTCATTAAAAAATTAATTCAATAACAAAGTTTTCTTGTTAAATGATTTTATTAATAATTTGATTTTCTTGGGGCTTTTATTTTGCCAAATAAAATAAAAATTCAATTCTTCCCAACCTATTTATTTAATACATTCTTGATTTTTCTTATTTCGTTTTCCAATTCATCATGTTTTTCTATAATATGTAATAAAGAAGAATGATAATGATTAAGAGAAAGAAGATATCAAGAGAAAAAATAATTATTGATTTGGATCTTCTTTACTTTTTTCTTTATCTTTTAATTTTCCCCGATCTTCTACCAAAAAATATATATTTGAATTGGTTGTTAATTGATGATATATTGTCTAAAATTATATATTAGAGGAGGAAGTAAAAAATGTTAAAATCAATAAAGTATCCATAATAATATATATAAATGATAATAAGTAATTACAGATTTATTCCTTAATGTTGATAATTCATTATTCAAAACTTTTGACTCTTTTAACTTTAGAAGAAAATATATGTATGAGAGAGAGAAAATTAGAATCAACAACATTCTTTATTCTAACCTTTCTTTCAAGCAATTCAAGTTTATTTTTTAATAATGTAATTTCAATATTATTGCTAGACATTACAAATTATGTGATTCGAACTTTTATTTAAATATTGATATTAAGGATGAGAAAAATATAAAATGATTATCGTTTCTTAAAACGTAATAAGTTCATTTAGTAACTCGTCTTAAATAATAATAATAAAGATGTCAAACAAAGTAATTCAATAATAATAATAAACAGTAATAATAACAGTAATAATAACAGTAATAATAATAATAATAATAATAATACTAATAATAATAATAAATTTAATTAACGGATTTTCATCTATTAAATTGATTTTAATGAATTAATAAATTAACCGTTATTAACTATTAATATTAATATAATTAATCCATCGTTAATAATTATTTACCATTCCTTTAGCACGCCAATTTCCAAAGTTTTCAAAAGCTGTAGAGCATCATCAGAATGTCCGATATCTTCAAAAAATTGGGTTGCATCTTTACCTACTACATCAAGTATAATTTCTTCTCCTCCTGGATGCTATTATTGATAATAATCGCATCATATTAATAAAATAAAATAATTTCCAATTAATTATTTATAAATTTATAATCAGACTGCAAAAATAACTCTGGTTTTACATCAATTAATATATCACAATAATCTTGAAGTAAAGTGAATGATGATGATATTGTCGATGATGATCGATCATGATCAGATGAAATTTTATACAAATAAATTATATTTTGTTGAATCCATTCTTTTTCTTTTGTAATTAGATACTCTTGTAAATCATCTATTAACTCATTAAAGTTTAATTCATCGCATGCTTCAAGTAATTCAAAAATTTCATTTGCCTCCAAATTATCTATATTAATTATTCCATTATAAATATACCTTTTTTTTTATAGAATAATACAATTTATATATATGTAATCAATTTTTAATATAATAAATAAATAAAATAAATAAATAAATAATAAATAAATAAATCAAATCAATCTTACATTAAAAGAATTTCAAATACTTTTGGAGAAATATTTTCTTTTACAAACAAAATAATACCATCCTCAGATCTTTTCATCCAATTATTAGATAAAGCTGCATTAAAATATGAAGATCTTGCTTTTAAAATATTGGAATGAGCTTTAAAAACTTTAACATCATCATAATCCTCACCAACCCTAATTTCTACATCGTATGAATCTGATTTATACAACAGTGTTTCTAAATCGATTAAAAGTTTATTAATATGTTTTAATGGTAAAACATCTTTGTTGGAATTTATAAAACTATTAATTAATATTGTTATATTTTCTAGAGATGAAAAACTATTAGACATTTTTGAAAATATTTATGTACGGATTTGAAAGAAAAATTTTTTTGTCAATGTTACACACCGCACATTGTCTAAAAAAAAATTATCCAATTAATCAACTCGAACAATATTCACTACGTGTAACATAGAAGAATGAATGAACCTCCAATAATTATTCAACACGTCATTAACAAAAAAGATTAAGTTAACCAATAATACTAATCCACATATCAGCTATATACAATTTTTCAAAAAAATATTTAAACGGTACGGTAAAAAAAAATTTTTTTTCTACAACTTTCTAAAAATTTACATTATTATTTAATTTAACAAAAAAATTTTAATTTTAAAAAATTTTTCTTTGCGAATTTAACTATTTAATAAATTGGCTTATATACAATTTTTTATATATTTTTAAAAAAAGCCATTTTATATAAAAATCAAGATGAAGTATCGTATTCATGTTGTAATTGCCTTTCTTTTAGTTTCAGCCATTAACGTTTGTAAGGCGGCTGAAGAAGAAGCCTCAACTTCTTCCTCTTCACCTTCACCTTCACCCTCCAGTTCACCTGTAATAGAAGTAGAAAGACCCGAATTTAAGGTATATTTATTTATGTAAATAATCAAAAATATTATTTATATAAATAATAACAAAATCATTGACTATCATCATCACCATAAAAATTTTTATATAATTTAGCCAACAACAATTGAAGCACTATTTTTAGAACAATTTACAAATGATTGGTTGAAACGATGGTCACCAAGTGAAGCTATTAAAGAGACAAAAGGCGGCGGTGAAGTGTTTAGCTATGTTGGAAAATGGGATGTCGAAGAACCAACAGTTTTTCCTGGAATCAAGAATGATTTAGGATTAGTAGTAAAATCTGCAGCTGCACATCATGCCATATCTGCTCTTTTAGATCAACCTTTAGATAACACTGGCAAAGATTTAGTCGTTCAGTAAGTAAAAAATTATAATATTATGTGATCTGTGTATTCTTACCATATCAATCGGATCAAATTTAAAAAAAAGAATTAAATTGATCGTCTTTGATTAATTGATTAATTCAAAATCAAAATCAAATCGTTTATTATATAGATACGAGGTTAAACTTCAGAATGGACTTGAATGTGGCGGAGCATATTTGAAATTGTTGACGTTATCCGAGAAGGGAATTCAAGCTGAAGAATTTTCGGATAAAACACCATATACAATTATGTTTGGACCTGACAGATGTGGAGGTACAAACAAAGTTCATTTCATATTTAGACATAAAAATCCTTTAACCGGAGAATACGAAGAAAAACATATGACTAGTGCTCCTAGTGCTAAAATAACTAAACTCAGTACTTTGTATACTCTTATCGTAAAGTAAGTATTACATGAAGTGTCAAATAATTGATATTATTATTATTCGAGTATTTTATATTTACAATATATATATATATTGTATCTGTAGACCTGATAATGATTTTGAAATTCGTATTAATAATGAGACTACAAAAACTGGAAATCTCTTAAAAGATTTTGAACCTGCAGTTAACCCACCACAGGAAATTGACGATTCAAATGGTAAATTATTATTTCGAAAAATTTTTTATTTACTTTTTAATTTAAACATTTTAAATTATTATTTTTTTTTTTTTAGATAAAAAACCTGATGACTGGATTGATGATCCAAAAATCGATGATCCAGGTTAGAATTGGAATTATGAATAGAAATAAAATGTTTTCCTTAATTGTATCTTTTTGTTTAATTATTAACACATGTAAAAATAATAAATATATATATATGTATTGATTTTTTTAAATAGACGCAAAGAAACCCGATGATTGGTATTTTTTAAACTATTAATAATATACATTCAATGTTAAATTTTAATTATATATCTAATAACGACAATGAATATTTATATATATATAGGGATGAGGATGCACCGTATGAAATCGATGATGAGGATGCGGTAAAACCAGAAGGATGGCTTGACAATGAACCATTGACAATTCCTGATCCAGAAGCCAAAAAGCCCGATGATTGGGATGATGATGAAGATGGTGATTGGGTAGCACCAACCATAACAAACCCCAAGTGTGAGGAAGCTCCAGGTTGTGGTGAATGGGTTAGACCAAAGAAAAAAAATCCCGATTATAAGGGTAAATGGTTCCCACCAAGAATTGACAATCCTGCTTATAAAGGTCCATGGGCGCCAAGAAAAATTCCAAATCCTGATTATTTTGAAGATTTAACTCCTTCTAACTTTGAAAAAATCGTAAGTTTCAATGAACCCTCAAGGACGAGTTTATTATTTATTAAATATTAAATATTAAATTGGTTCTTTTAGGCTGCTGTTGGTTTTGAATTATGGACCATGCAAAACAATATTTTATTTGATAATATTTATATTGGACATTCTATTGAAGATGCTGAAAAATTAGCCGAGGAGACATGGTCAATAAAATACGAAATCGAGAAGAAAGCAGAAGAAGCACAAGTACCACCAATCGTTGATACCGATGTAAGTATATTTTATAAGTGTTTTATCATATAAATTTAATCTATCAATTCATTAATTTATTGATGTGTGTATACGTAGAAACCAACTTCATTCACCGAGGATCCTTTCAAATACTTACAAATACACGTAAACGAATTTATTAATATATTATTCGAAGATCCTATCGAAGCAGTCAAAACTAAACCTGAAGTTGCAGGCGGTCTTGCAGCAGCAGTTCTTTTCCTTTTTTCACTAATTGGAATTTTAATGAATTTATTGGCACCATCCAAAAAGGTAAATATTATTAGTTCTTTAAAGATTGAATAAATTTTTTAAAAAATATATAACTAATCATTATTATCATTAAAGAAATCTGGTCTTCATAAGAAGAATGATGAACCAACACCTGATGATGTGGACGGTGATGATAAAAAAGAATCATCTACTGCAAATACATCAAAAACTTCAAAGAATGAAGAAGAAGAAAGTAGCAGTAGTAGTAAAGATGGAGAGAAAAGTAAAGCTAACAGGAGATCGGCAAAGAGACCTCCGCAAGACAATTAAGTGGCTAATTAATTAATTAATATAATCAAAAAATAATTCTTTAATTAATTTTACAATTAAAATAATTAAAATCATATACATTGAATATATCATCATCATTTATTATTATATTACCATTATATTACCATTATTACTACTAATTAATACATTTGAATATATATACAAAAATTTACACTTACATACATACATCCATCCATTCATACATAGATATTATTATGTATGAATAGATGTTTTTAAAATAGTTATTCTTTTTTAATATAACAATTTTCACACACACACATACACACACATATATATATGTGTTAATGGACATTTTGGTAGGATTAAAAATTTTTAACTAATAAAAATTTAACTAAAAAAAACACTGATTAATTGATGTCATTTATCCATTTGTTGATTATATATGTTTGATTATATATTTTGTTTTATATCCCAAATATAAAATATTAACAAAGCCTTTTTTGCGACTTGGTGATTTAATATAAAAAGAATTTATTTTTTTCTATAGATTACTTAAAAACAATTATCTCTATTATAATAACAATGATTTTAATAATTTTAATTTCAAAATAACCAAAAGGTTCTCTTCAAAAGAAACTTTTAATAAATTAACTAGAGGACTCTTCGCGAACTTCTTCTACATCCAAGATATCTGGAAAGTATTGATCTAAGATGAGTTCCCACAAATTGACATTACACCATTCTCTATATGAAAATCCAGACTCATATCCCTTAATGATAGTAGCATGCATCGCAAAATTCACCTAATCTATTTCATGAACATTATCTGTCTAGATTGCATCATCATTATTTTTCAAAGGTCATATTTTTGTTTTTTTTGCAAATGGTCAATCAAATTTTTCAGAATTTCGGAAGTTCATGTTCTTTTATAATTACGGATTCTTTTGTAAATCTTTTACCATTTGCATAGAAATAATTATCTGAATCTAGAATAAAATTATGACGCCATATGTTCTGAGGCATATATTCATATAGCAAATTCTCTGCAAAATTTTCAGTAGATAGGTACGTACGCCTTTCATTTTTTTAAAAAGCATTTATAAAAGGATTTAACATTGGACTTGATCTTTTATACATTCTAACCACAGTAATTTCACAGGAAGAAATAGCACTATTGCCACGCTTAATGTTATCACTGGTATCACTATCAAAGATTTTCATCGTTTTTATTACCAAATTTTTGTTGTCTTTTAGGAAAAAGTTTTTTCTGATCCTAGAGTTAAGTATTTTATTATTATCTTGAGATAGCAATGCATGAAAGTATGAGCTTCCTGACTTATACAGTAAATGTTTGATGCTTCTACCTTGTTGTCTGCCCTATTCGTCATTATTATTAATTGAACGATCACTCTAAACAGAGGAGATTACTACTAGGTGTCTAGAAAAAAAAAGTCAAAATCTTAAACTTATTATATGCAAATCATAATGTAACCATCCAATTATTAGTTAGTTACATAGGTAGTTAAAGTAGTAACAATCATCCAATTTATCATCCAAAGGAATCTGCTGCCTCGATTATCTTTTTATAGGATTATAATAAATATCACTTCATAGGACCTATAAATAGATGGATAAATAAATAGTTTATTACATTAATCAACCAATCGTTATTATTAATATAATTATAATTGTAAAGCTGTGCTTTTACCACAAGTATCGGAGTAAAGTTTTGCAAAAGATATTATGAATATTTTGGCCTGAGGTATATTGACTAATGCAGGAATAAATTGCAAAGAAGAGTAAAAATTAAGGATACCGGCTGCAACTTTTGATGATAGTTGCTACCGCCTTTACGACCATTTTGTCTCCTTTTTTGGGTTGCGACATGGAACACTAGTAAAAATAAGAAAGAAATTAATTTGTTTATTTATTAGGAAAATAAATGTAATTCCAACCTAATCACTGTATTAACTTCTTCAATTGTATGTTTAAGTTTAAAGTGGGCATCATTGGCAAGCAGTCTCGATTACAATATTAATCTATTGACTTTATAACTACTAATGTGAGTGACAATTTTTTTTGTATAATATGCTTTATTATATACTCTGTGTTAACCATGGCCTATATAATATATATGGGAGATATTAATTATAAATAATGCACTAATACTTCTATAAATCATCAACTAAACTAACAACCAATTAACCCCTTTGATAGCATTACCAGCTAATCTAAGTTCAGCTGTAGCCTCATCTACAAAATCAGCATGACCTATAAAATTCAAAATAATATTCAAATTTTCGATATTATAGTCATAATATCTATCTATCTTTACCTGGAATATTGAATGGATAAGATTTTTCTTTGGTATTTTGCAAAACGAGAGTTATTGGCATGCCTTTTATATTAACACCATGATCTCTTTCTAATATATGTATCAGTAACATTCCTATATAAATTATTATTATTGTACTTTTTATCTAAGTAAAAAATAATGTTAATAAAAATAATGCTACTTAACCTGTTTATCAACATCCCAAGCTCCAGAATTATGTGTTTCATATATCAACATATCAACAAATGATGTTTTTCCATGATGTACATGACCCACAATAGCAATATTTCTCACTAATTCATCATATCCACCAAAAATCTTATTATTATTATTAAATGTTAATTTAAATATGAACAAATTCTTATCATGTAATAATACTACTCTTTTTTGAATTTAATTTCAGGTAAACCATTTATTTTCTTGAATTTTTATTTTATAGGTTGAACTATTGGTTCAGATAGGGGCTGAGTGTCTTCTTCTTGAACCAAAGTTTCAGCTTCAAGACCATAAACTTCTTTAGCACTTGGATGATATTTCTTGTCTTCATGAAGTACAACCTGATTTAAAGGAATATCTGAAACAATTTAATCCCCAGCTAACATCAGTTGGATAGATATAAATAGTAGAGATTTTTTGAAAGATATATACATGCACACATATATGTGCATAGATGTGTCATTATGTATAATAAAGTTTTGAAAATAATGATAGTGGTGATAATGAAGTTGTGAATGAATTCAATTCATTAGATGACTACTAAAAAATCAGAGATAATAAATAATAAATGAAAATTTACCTTCTATTTCCATTAGAGCCATGCTGGAAGTTGCACCAGTATCTTCATATTCTTTTTGTGCTCAATTCCTTGCATTGGTTGAGAAACTTGTTCTTTTCCTCATCAGTATCAGGTAATTCTGGCCAAGGTAATTACAAAATTCATCATAAGTGAATCATCCATTCATCATTGATATTATTATTGATGATGCAATATTTTAGAAAAAACTTGAAAATCTTATTTGTTTACAAATTGATTGATTTTCAAACTTTTTACTTTTGATTGTTTTCAATGTCTTAATGGAAATAGAAATTAATGTGACAACAGCAAAAGCTATATTGAGTACAAGTGTATTAATAGCATTAGGAGGAATGATGTTAAATTAAAAAGTTTACAGATCCTTTGAAGGCATGGAGAAGTTTGAATTATCTAATTGTCCATAAATTTAGACCACTTTTTGTATTTATATTTGTTAGTCCATACTCAGGAAGTATTATCATCATTTTAAGAAAAAGTCAGAAAAAAGACAATGATAATTTTTTTAAAATAATTTATATGCATTTTTTTATGTATTATTATGATGTAAAGATATGAGGGTTGTAACTTTGGATAAAGGATTTTGTTCAGGAGAATTAAAGGGTAGCTGTGAGATAACAAATAATAATAATCAATTTATTAATTAATTAATTTTAGTATTGCCTTGCTGGTTTTTTTAATTTACAGGGACAAAGAAAAGTCCAAACAATAGTATTCATGCAGCAACTCTATGTACATTTGCATAAACAGTTGGGAATATTAGCAGTATAGTACATTTGATGAGAGTTGAGCGAGTTCTTATTGTTATTAGTAAAAAAAAAAAAGGATAGTTAATTAATGTTTTCAGTGTCATAAAACCTTTTCATAGCATTAAATATTTATTTTTTGAAATGTAGGATTAATTACAGCAACTTGTAATTTTAAAAATCTAAAATAGATGAGCAGGAAGTAGAAGTTATCCTTAAAGATGAGAAAATTAGACACTGTTGCTAAAGCAAATATCACATGGCAAATAAAAATCAAGAAAGTTGTTATTTAATTATTTATTAAATTGAGTTTGTGCAGATAATAATGATAATATATTATAATAGTAATAATAATAATAATAATAATCATAATCATAATATTTAAACAAACAAACAATAAAAATAAGAAGATATAAAAAAAAATTGGTTTAAAATTTAAAAAAAAATTTACAAAGAAAAAAAGAAATGAGAAATGAGATGTAAATGTAAATGTAAAATTTATTAAAATTGAGTTTTTTGAATTCCAAATTTAAAAATTAAATATTTTTTTTTTGAGATCATTAACAATAAATTCATAATAAATTTTAAAAATATTATTATTATTATTATTATTATTATTAAGATTACTATTAAGAATATTATTTTTATTATTATGGATCTTATTATCATTAATCCTATTACTATTAATATTATCATTAATAATATTATCGTAATTATAATAATAATAAATAAACACTCCACAAATAATTGGTAATAATAAATACAATACTAAAGAAAATAGATTATTAGTAAATATATAAAATTGTTCATGTAACCCTCCCACTCTCATGTAATTATAAAGAAACTTACTAGAATATAAAATGTAATGAGTCCAATGGTTTTTCTTTAGTTTTAATAGGTTTTTTGGACTAAGTTGAAATTTATCATCATTTTGATCAATGTCATGAGGAACATCATCATCATCATCAACATCATTAATATAGTTTACTTCTTCTTCATTATCATTATTATAATAATCATCATCGATATCATCATCATATTTTTCAATATTATCAATATTATCACGCAAATCTTGACTTGGATGACCGACGTAATCTTCCGGATTTCTTCTTTCATATCTAAAAGTATCTTCAAGAAAATCTTTAGTTGATTCATTGTTGATAGAAGGTGCAAATTCGGGTTCTGGGAATGACGAAGGTGGAGGGGGGGAAGTTTTTGATGATAATCTTGAGTTATTATTATTAAATTTATTTTTATTATTTGCAACTATACTGAGTGAATCAACAATAGTGGAGTTATCATTATCATCATAATTATGTTGATAGCCATAATTTAATGAATTGGAAATTTCTTGAGTGCTTCCACCCAGAACACTCCATGACTTGTCACTTGCGCATGAATATAAATAACTTTTATCATCATCATCCAACAAATTATCATTATTAGAAACGAAACTCCAAGATACTTGACTTGATGGCAAATTATTATGTTGTGGATATTCTGAAGGAGTGAAGAACGAGAATGAGAAATTTGCAAGTTGTAAAGTTGTAAATTGCAAAAATTGTAAATTGCGAGAAAAAAAATAAGTTGGAAAAAAAAATAAGTTGAAAAAAAAAAATAAGTTTGAAAAATAAAAATAGGTATATTGTTATTTACCTTGAGACATATTGTTGGCGGTGGTATCGTTTATTGTTTTTGTTATTATACCGACTACCGTTTAAAATTTTTTTTATATAATGTGAGAATAATTAATAATGGAAATAATTTTGTCGATATTGATATATATAAATAAATAATTATCATAAGGAGTTAAAGAAAATTATTTCGGTATTTTTAAAAACTTGTTTATTTATTTATATCAGATCAAAAAAAAGTTAAAAAAAAAGTTTTATCCTTTACTATATTTATATAAAAATCATTTTCATTAGATAAATAGGTCATAAGATCAAAGATAAAGGGAGAAATATAAACTGATAATAACGGTGAGACGCAGTAATAGTTAATTTAGTAAATTCATTGAAATAATTGTTTAGTCTGTTTGTTTGTGTCACAAAATGTTTTTATCGGTGACAGTTTTAGCAGTGTGTTATTGTTAAAAAACTCCGACCAACTTTTTATATATTGGTGATTGTTACAAAAAAGTTTAATTAATTATATTTGTGTTTGTGTGCAAAAGGTTTGTTGTATATACGCAGAGGACTCTCTATTGTATGTGACCTTCAATTAAAGCGCCTTATCATATTAACGCGAACCCCGAAGTTGATTGTTGGATTTTTTCTGTTTAGGGAATGATTTACGAAAACTAATTAAAAATGCAATAGGTACATATTAAATATATATATGAAGGAAATTTCGTGTAAAAAAAATGCTATCAATGTTATTATTATGTATAATAATAATAATAATAATAATAATAATAATAATAATAATAATAATAATAATAATAATAATTATAATTATAATAATAAATGTCTAATCGAAGAAAGTTAAAACAGCTGTTTTCCACTTTTGCTGATTCTTAGAAAGCTCTCATCGAATATCTAAACCCATACTATATATTAAGTATATAAAAGGAACTTCGAGTTATATATAATAATAATAAATGTCTATTTCGAGGAAAGTTAAAATAGCTGTTTCCGCTTTTGCTGATTCTTAGAAATCGACTTCTAACCATATAAAAGAAAAAAATTGTTATTTTAAAAAATCAAGTACTTTTGTACAACAACAATTGAGATCTGCAAATATAATGAATTACAAAATTATCACTTTACCGAGTCGCAAATATTGGAGCCTCAGAATATCCGCAAAAATTACAAAAAAATATCCGCAAATTTTGTGATAAACAATTTTCAGAAAAGATATCTGAATTAAATCAATTCATATTAATATATATTGAAAAAATGTACAGGTTTATTTTAGTAAGTTACGTTCATAACCAATCTTATTTTAGAAATCATTGGCTTAATCATTTGACATTTTTCTTAATGGTGGCATTAATCATTCAATTTTTTCTTAATGGTGATGTCAATTATTCAATTTTTAAAAGTAAGATAGCTGAGATTTGATATTTTTCCCAAAATTGGACACGAGGCGCAGTAAGTTGCAGGACTAGGTGACTTGCACCATAATACAGCCTTTTCTTATTGTATATGGTTTCTCCGATATTATGATGCACAAAAATATTAGAAGTAACTTTACAAAAAAAAATAGATGTTTATACAAACACAAAATGTTATGCATAACAAACCATATCTTTATTTTTTTTAATTTCCATATGACAAATATAAATATGAGAAATAATTATGCACAGGATTAGTATGAATTTATTGTTAGAGATAAATTTATTATCACTATGAAAATATAATATTAAAAGACAACAAGGACAAGGGCAGTGTTATTTATTAAATGATGATTATGGATAATGATTAAAGATGATACATGAAGTTGAGAAAATTACAACATTATTTATACATGTTAAAGGTTCTAGCATCTGGTTCTCTGATTTCTTTGAAATCTTAATAAATGTAATACTTGAACCTTCTGCGTAGAAATATTTTCAAATTATTTCTAAAGTGATCCAATCATTTAAATTACTTTGTTTAAATTAAATCTAAGAATTAAAGTCTGTTATATTTAGAATGTTAGAATATTTATTTCTCCATTGTTTGAGATATTTTTATTTGCATGCAACTTTCCAGACTTATTTATTGATTTCCATGATATCTAAAATTACTATTTTACAGCATTAATTACAACAAAACCTTTTAAAAATCAAATGACTGACATCACATTAAGAAAAAATTGAATTAAAATTGAATGATCAAATGATTAATGATTTCTAAAATAAGATTTAGTTATGAACATAACTTACTAAAATAAATTAATTCAGAAATGTTATATTAATATTAAGCAAACATACATTTAAAAAATATATATGAATTGATTTATGAACTGCTAATTCAGATATCTTTTCTGTGAATTAGAAGAATATTTATAATTTTGCAGATATTTTTTTGTGATAATATTCTATTTTATCACAAAATTTGCAGATCTCAGAGGTTTCACAAAATTATAAGGAATAGTAGACAAAAAATTTATATTCCAATAAAAAAATGAATGAAGGTATTTTTTTCTTACACAGAAAATAACTATTATAAAAATATGTAGTGGTAGTAAAAGGAATTTTACATTGTAATTTAATATTGCTTTATAATAAATAATTAGCTAAATTCTATAAAGGTAAATAAACATTTCACAAATAAAATTTATCATTGCATCAACTTGTTAAATAAATTTATTTTTTATTCTTAGGGAGTAAGTATTATATTATAAACCAACTTTTACAACACAAAATAAACTTTATCTTCAACATCATCTAATTAAATAAATTTATTTTTTATTTCATAGAGGGTAAGTATTATATTATAAATCAACTTTTACAACACAAAATAAACTTTATCTTCAACATCATCTAATTAAATAAATTTATTTTTTATTTCTTTATAATAACCAGCTGGTAAGTATTATATTATAAATCAACTTTTACAACACAAAATAAACTTTATCTTCAACATCATCTAATTAAATATTTTTATTTTTTTATTTCATAGTTGGTAAGTATTATATTATAAATCAACTTTTCACCAACTAAATTTTATTAAAACATTGTCTAATTAAATAAATACAATTTTTAATTTTTTTATAACCAGATTGTAAGTATTATGCTTTTACACACATAACATAAAATAAATTTTATTAAAACATCAACTAAATAAATTCAAATTTTTTTTTTTGCAATAACTAGCTGGTAAGCATTTTATTGTATTATAAATCAACTTTTATAATTTTTATATTTAATCAATAAGTTTATTTTTTTATTATAATAACCAGCTGGTAAGTAATATATAATAAATTAACATAAAATAAACTTTATTAAAACATTGTCTAATAATAAATTTTTATAATAATCAGGAAGTAAGTATCATATCATAAACTTTTACAAGTAGTTTTTATTAAAACATCAACTAATTAATAAATTTATTTTTCTTTATGACAACCAGCATGTAAGTAATTTTTATAGCATAAAACAAACTTTCATAGCATCATCTAATTAAATATTTCTTATTTCTTCATAATAACAGCTGGTAAATGTTATATTATATATCTAAATATATAAATTTATTTTTTGTGTATTATAATAATTAATGACTGAAGGTAAAATAATTTATAAATTTAATTTTTTTTATAACTTTTAAATGAATGTTTATTTTTATTATGTTGAAAATAATAAGATAACACCAAGGGGTTTATAAAATGGAAGGGAATATGTTCTGTTTGTAGAAGATATAATACTAATTACCAGTGGTGTCAATCATGTGATCCCAAATTGTTAGCTCAAAGTTGGACTAGCAGTGGTAATAAAAAATTAGATGAAATAATTAGAAGTACACAGTTTGAAGCAAAAGGATTTGATAGTTATTATTATCTTGAATGGATTCCTTATGACCAACTCACATTTATAAATGAAGTAGGTGAAGGTGGTTTTGCAACTGTATATAAGTGTTATTGGTCAAATGGTCCTAAATTTGTTTATCAGAATAAAAGATATTATAGTAATAGTGGTCATGTAGCATTAAAAAAGTTCAAAAATTCACAAAATATTTCTGATGGAATTTTAAAAGAAGTAAATAATTTTGATTGACACAATTAATGATTTTTAAATAATATATTAATTTTTTTGATTTTTTATAAAAGCTTCAAAATCACATTAAATTTATAGGACCATATTACAAGAATATTATTAATATTTATGGTATTTCACAAGACCCCAATACAAAAGAATATGTTCTAGTAATGAGATATACAAAAGATGGAAATTTTAGAAATTATATAGAATCAGAGTATACAGGATGGAATGTTAGAATTACAATGCTTTATAGTATTATCTTAGGTTTAAAGATCTTTCATCAAGAAGGACTTATGCATTGTGATTTTCACAGTGGCAATCTTTTATACTTTCGATATTTACCCCAGAAGGTAATGATTGCAGATTTAGGGTTATCAGGCCCAGTTGATCAAAAACCATCAGGCGAAGCTAGCGTTATTGGAGTACTGCCATATGTTGCACCAGAGGTATTAAATAAGAAACCCTATACACAAAAATCTGACATCTATAGCTTTGGAATTTTAATGTCAGAAATATCAACATGTCAACAACCATTCAAAGATCAACCACATGATCTAGATCTTGCTTTCAAGATCTGTGGTGGCTTAAGGCCTAGTTTTTCAGATAATACTCCAAAATGTTATATTGAGCTAGCATACAAATGCACAAATGCTAGTCCTGAAAAAAGGCCAACAGCAGATGAAATTTTAAAGATTATTACTTTTTGGAAAGATGCAATTAATATTGATGAAATTCTAAAATCAAATAAACCTAATTATTCTGAAAAGCAGCTTGATGAATTAAAAGAAATGAGAAAAATATTTGAGGAAGAAGATAAAAAACCTCCTTTTAACCCTTCGACAATTACAGCAACTATTCATCCAGATGCTGTTTATACAAGTAGACTATTGAATTTTACAAATCTTCCTCAACCTGTAAATTCCAACAAAGTTACAATTATTAGTAATAATAATGGTAATTATCTAATTTATTGTTAAATATTTAATCTTAATTATTTATTATTAATGATATTTTAAATTATATATATAGAATCTAAACAAATTGAATTAATTTTGCCAGATGATTTTTAAATTAAAACAAACCCCTTTATAATTTAACCTGATTGAAGTGATATATCACCAGGCCTCTTATCATCATTTAGTATTATTTATTTATTATTTTATTAGTATTTTTATATTCAACATTTATATATACTGTTTTAACATTTTTATCATCTATAGACACTAAATAATAATGAGATAAAAATCTGCATCTCACAATAAATCTCAATATTTTGTTTATAATAATATGCCAACAATGTTAATGCAATTTCTTCCAATTATTTATGCTAAATCATAACAACAATTTCTGCAAATGTATATTTATGCTTTACTCTCAAAACTATCTTTCACTATCATTAAACAATTCCTTATATACTAAACAATATCTTAGATTTTGCACTATGTATCCTGATCACATTTCTTAGTGGATGCCCTTCTAGCTGTTTTCCTCTTTACTACCAAGTCAGGTACATATCCAAAAACTATTAAATAAAATTCATTAATATTACCTCACTAAAAAAAAAGAAATAAAAAATAATAAAGATAATAGATAAATATAAAATAAAAGAAAATTTATTATGCTTGGGATTAATGTGAATTCATTGTTAGAGATAGATTTATTATTATTACAAAAATATAAATTTGAAGACTACAACAAGGTTGTGGACAGTGTTATTTATTAAATTATTATGATGATGATTTATGATGATGAAAATGATACATGAAGTTGAGAAAGTTACAATGTTATTTATATATGTTAAAGGTTCTATCATCTAGTTCTCCAATTTCTTTGAAATCTTAATTTATCCTAATTAAATGTATTACTTGAACCTTCTATTATTTTCAAGTTATTTCTAGTGATTATTAAATTCCTTTGATTAAGTTTAACCTGAGAATTAAAGGTCTGTTTTATCAAAATTAATTTGGGTTTGACTCAATTCCTAAAATCTCAATTTTTAATTGCATCTGACTCAATTATTTATACAGTTGCACCTGTCTATTTGCATACAGTATATTTGCATAATCTGTTCATTTACATAAAGGTAGCTCAGTTCCATATCAGGACCTATGAAATATTTGCATAATGTAAACATGCATATGCATCCTGTTTCTACTAGGTCCCACTAATGTAAATGGGGTATGGACAATAGTGTTGTGTATATATGAGGTTTCTGGGACAGAAAGCGCTATTTGGTTCTCCAGACACCTGTTTCATACTTTTTTTGATAGCATTAATTTTTATAGCTTGCATATCCACAAGGACATGTAGGTCTTGATTTCATATCAATTTACTGTGTGTTGTAACTCCAAGAAAAAAAAAAATTTTTTGTCAAAGTAGTTAATGGGTCTGGGACACTTTATTGACACCCACTTTACTGACAAGACACTTTACCAACAACACATGGGGTTACATTTAATCTCTACACAATCAAACAAACTAATAAAATGCTAAAATATCATGTTGTGTGTTGTCAGTAAAGTGGGTGTCAGTAAAGTGTCCAGGTCTGGTAGTTAACAGGAGAGTGAGTGAAATGAGCAAGATGTACATAGCACATCTATAACAAAACTAGAAAAAATAATAGTTAACAGGAGAGAGCATGATGGAAGTTTGATTTCATTGGCTAAATTTGTGATGATCCCCCTTCAAGATATCACATAAAAATTAATTTTTATTGGCTTGAAGATCATTGCACAATTTGAAATTTCGTGGATTTGGGTTTGACCTCAGGCGAATACTAAAATTATATTTTCAGGCGAAAACCAAAATTATTGTTAAAAATTCCACATTTAATAAAAAATTCTATAAAAGAGAAAGAAATTCTGTAAAATTTCAAAAATTTAAATTATAAAATAAATTTATATCAAATAAAAATTCTAAATAATAACAATGCCTAAAAATGCTCAAAATAAAGGTCCTTGTGCAATAATTGATTGTCAGAGTATTATTGATACTGATAGATTTAGAACAATTACTGATAGTGAATTGGAAAAGTTGCAAGAACATCCAGATTATACAAATTTTAATTATTTAAAGCTTAATGATCAACTTTGCCATCCTCATTATATGAAATATGTTGAATCAACAAAACATAGAAGATTAAACTTAAAAGATTCTAATAAAGATAGCATTGAAAAAAAAAAGCAAATGATAATTTTTTTGTAGAAGATATTAAAATTATCAAAATTACTGAAAATGGTGTTCTCTTATCTGAGGAAGATTTTAAATTATTAGTTCAAAAAATTGATGATATGGAATTTACAATTGAAAAAAACCAAAATGAAATTGAACATCTACTTGAGTCAAGTGATGTTTATTTAACAGTTCAAAATAACTTAAGAAAAAGTAGGTTAAAAATTTTTTTAAATAAATTTTAATTTATGTATAAATACTCACAATTAAAATTTTAATTATAGATGAATTGTCCTTTTCAAATAAAATTGAATTATTGACCAAAGTACTCTATGATAATCAATGTAAACACCATGCAGAAATTGAATTAGATCCAATAAAATTTTGTCAATTAATTGAAGAAAATGAACCAAAATTAAAAGGATTTTTGATGAAATGATAAATATCATTCCTGATAATCGTACCTTTTCAAATAAAGAATCTGCTAAAAAAGCAATAGTTGGATATTGTTACCTTTTAGCAGGTTTAAGAAATAAATTTGTAAATAATTTTAAGCTGGATCTTGGCCTTTATTTATCTGAAAATGGCACAAGTGCTGCTGCTATTGACACATTGTCAAATGCAGGTATGTCTGCATCATATAAAACTATTGATAATTATAAAAAAAAAATAAAAGCAAACCACCCTGAAGAAATTAGAAAATATTTCACCAATAATGTAAGTTAATTCAAGGTTCAAGTAATAATTATTGAATTAAATTAATTTTAATTTTTTTATTTTTAGTGTCAGTATATGCACTGTTTTAATATTGATGATTATCATTCAATTCATGAATGGAGAAGGCCTGATTCCATTTCATTATCTTCAGCAACACATATGGCAACATGTGTTTCTAAAAAAAATTGAAAATGTTTTAGCCATTCCTGCTAATTACAACAACATACCACTTTTTAATCCAAATAACATTGAGTCATCATCAATCATTTCCAGACTAACCAATGATTATAAAGGTCACTTTGATCTAAGTTATAATTATATTAAAAAGGAATGGATCCAAAATGAAATGATAAATGAAAATAATTTCAACCAATTGGAGGCTTTATCAGTGCACCTATATGGTGCAAATATTGAGGAAAAAAAAGAGGAAAGATCAATGAAAACAGTTAGAATTTTAGATATAAAAGAACAAAATCTTCGTTCTCTAAATGATTACCTCTCTGCAATTAAAATGATTACAAGTATCAGTTCATTGACAGAATATATTAAATTGAATGCTATACTGTGAGCGTGTAAATTCAATTACAGCTTGGGTTGTGTCCAATAAAAATATAAGATAAAATAAATAAAAAGTCCAATATATAAATCTCCCTATCTTCGCACACAGCTAAGGGTTCTCAAATTCCCAGGCTTCCATCTTCGCACACAGCTAGGAGCCTTCCCAAAATTCCAAGGCCTCCATCTTCGCACACAGCTAGGAGCCTTCCCAAAATACTCTATTGCGCAATTCTCTCTCTACAGTACTAATATGAAGTACTGCTGGCCTAAAAATGATAAATAAAATAAAAAGAATATATACAAGAAATATTTACA
>CAUDNR010004526.1:0-26043 GCA_958430865.1 Entrophospora sp. SA101 | reverse complement strand
ATTGTTACGCGACGATCTGATAAGTAATAATAATAATATATTACTAATTAGGTTAAATGACAGTTTATTGTTACGCAACTATCTAGTAAGTAATAATAATAGTTTATTAACATATCGTTATTCCCACGTTTTATTTGTCATCATTTATTATTATAAACAAAATAAAAGGTATAAAAGAAAACGTTTAAAGACTTTTTTAAAAAAATAAAAAAAAATAAAAAAAAAAATTTAAAGGTAAATATATCAAAAAAAATTTTTTTTAACATTTAGTCATATCAAAAAAAAAATTTGCTAAATAAATAAAAGGTTTTTTATACCTTTTGTTTGTTTTCTATTTTATTTTATTTTATTTAGTTTAAAAAAGTTTTTTTATACGTTTTAATAAGTCTAAAAATTAAGACTTATAGACAAGATAAAAGGTATAAAGAAACGTTTAAAGGCTTTTTAAACTAAATAAAATAAAATAAACAGAAAAAAAAGGTTGTAGGTATATCAAAAATTATTTTTTTCTAAAATATTAGTACGTTGTTTATTCCCATGTTTTATTGTCATCATATAAACCAAATAAAAGGTACAAAGAAACGTTTAAAGACTTTTTAAAAAATTAAAATAAAAAAAAAGATGGAGGATGTATCAAAAAACTTTTTATCTGAAATATTAATCATGTTATTCCCACGTTTTATTTGTCGTCATTTAGACCTGTAAACAAAACTAGATTCATTTGAAAGCTTATGAAACACTTTATTAAATAAAAAAATCAATAAGAAAAACATCACTGTTTTTTTCTAAAACATACTCACATTTCTGTTCATAGACATAATAATATTTTTGACCGTTTCCTGAGGGATTCTTCAGACCATAAATCTCTTCAATTCAACATTCCTCGGTATCCTTTTTTTTCAACGTTATTTTTTATGATATACCAAATATTTTCAGTGGGATTAAGGACTGCTGGATGGCCAGTCCATTATGCAGATTCTTTTTTTCAGAAATGAAAGTTTTTGTAATGCGTGATGCATGATATGTGCTTGGACCATTATACTGTTGCAAACGCCATGTAATAAACATATATACAAGCGTTTATCATCATTCAAACAAGATACCCAATCGTTTTTGCCATGTGAAAATTTTTTCTTCATTTTTAAAATAAATTTACATTTTGGCGCCTTTTTTTTGAAACACGCTGCATGCTAAATAAAAACTTTCATGTGAAATCTTACATCAATAAGATGTATATTTTATATGTACTTTATATGTCAACGTGTTCTCACAAAAAGGTATCGAGAGGAGAACTTGCATATGTATGAAAGAACAACTCCATTAAGTCAGATATATACTTGGGCGAATTTAACACTATTCATTTTATGTTTGGAGGTAGAGACTCGACCACTAAAAATTTTTGTCAGGAGGACATTATGCTTTTTTTCCAGAATTAGTTCTTTAAAAGTTTCATTTCTGCATGATATTAGTATTGCTATCTTTTCTTTCTTCAAAGATAATAAGTACTTGGGTGGTGCAATTTTAATTTAATATTAATAATCCTTTACAAATTTAAAAATAAAAGAAATATGCGGTAAATAGCAACATTAACTGTCTCATTGTCTGACCAAATAACAAGTAAAAGAAAAAGGCCGGAAAATAATTCTTTGTGGTTGGGATGAATGTTTTTAAGTCATCCAAGCCATTTTACTTGGGGAAGTCAGTGAGGTTATATCAAATAGAATATCCCAATGATGATGAAAATGGTGATGATGATGACGACAAAAATGATAATGATGACAAAAATTATTCTGATTCTGATGACAATGAAAGTGGTAATAATGATGATTATTATGGTGAAAATCATGATATTAGTGCTCCTTTTTCCGAAAATTAGTTCAGGTAATATAAGTTTTGATGACACTATTAAAGATACCAAAGATAAACCTAATGAAATCAGCAGCAACAAATTGCAGGCTTTGGCATCTTTTTTGATGATACTCCCAGATTTTACCTGCAATAAATAACTACCGAAATATTTGCCAAAATAACTTCCCATACTACCATGATCATCATCATATTGACCAATTTTAACTTTGATCCTCATTTATTTGTGGACATTTCACAAGATAAAAAGATTAAAAAAAAAAATGTTTATGCAACCACCGAAACCGTCACTTGAAGAAAAGAAAATACAACACCAAAACACTATTAAGGGTTTTACCTCCTTTTTTTTTTACGCTACAATCATAAGAATTGGTGAGTTAATATATGTGTGTAATTAACAAATTAAAAAAATATTTATTAAACATTTATTTTTTATTCTTTTACAAAAGCTCCTTTTTTCATTGATTATTTTACAAGGCATAAAAAATGAACGAATGAACAGTGGTGACTAGATCGAATGTCTGGTTGGATTTAAATTAATAACCATCATTAGTATTAATAAATATTTTTTGCAAAATAAGATTGACGATGTTGTAATAATTAAAGAAGAAGAGATTCTTGAAATATTTTTGATAAAAAAAAAAAAGAATGTTTTAACATAAGATTATCTATTTTATAAATAAATATTAGTAATGATGATAATAATATTAATTATTATTATTGTTATTGTTATTGTTAAAATATTACATTATTATCTAAACATTAGTGAAATCCACATTTTCATTCGAGGAACGTCAAGAATGCCTTCTTAATTCGAATCATCTTTATGCCAAAGGTTCAGTTGATTTCTTTACCTGGATATCATAATAGGATTCATTACTTTAAAGTCCTTTTTTTTAGTTGATGAGTATGTTTTAAATCTTTGAAATTCTTGAGAGACTATTTTTTAAAAATGGAAAACTTAAACTCAAAAAGAAAAGAATCAGGTAAAGAGAAATCATTGATTTGTTTAAAGCGGGTAATAGTGAGAGACAAATCAGCAGTATTCTTGGAATATCCAAGATTAGAATTCATGACACTATTACCTACCTATATACATAACAAAATTGTGCGCCAAAAAATAAAGAATTGTTCAATGTTTTGCAAAGGAATGGAAGATATCGATAATCAGATTTAATACAAAATACTGAATAAATAATCGTAGAAAAAATACAGAATCACTTTTCTTCTTAATACCAAAGAATTACCAAGAAAAGAAAAAAATTATATTAGTAATATTAATATACATAGATTGATCGACCAATTTTGTGTTACTTGTTGAACGCCAAAAAAACTATTGATATATGATATATACCTTATTCCAATTTGGTATTTAAAAAACATTTTATTTCCAAATTCAGGGCTTTTCATATCTTGGAAATTACTTTACCATCCATCAATGAAAAAAGAATTTTGTCATTAATATAAAAGTTTATTGTAAAAGAGATTTGATCTCACTTCTACCATGCATGATCTTTATTATGAAACGTTACCATTGAACTTTTTTATTTCTCTAATAACTAACTGCCTCTCATTACATATGGAATAAAGGGAGGGAGAGGTTCACTGTAACAAGCTTTAAATTCTTGCTGCAAAATTTTCCACAATATCCAACTATACATTTTTTTTAATCACACATATAATTACGAAGTTTATTTGAAAATTATTATGTAAACAATTTTTTGTCAATTGAAAACGTGATTTTTACATATACAATCTACTTTAAAATTATATGGTCGCACAACATAATTTCAAGATCGTCACAAAGTGATAAACGTGATAAATCGAACTTCCATCATGCTGAAATATCCCTGACTGTTACAAAATTATTATTACAAATTTTCTATATTTAGTAATGTATGAACAAGCCAAAATTTTCCCCATCATGCAATAAAAAAATATTATTACTGAATCATCTTTTTATTATTAGGGAATCTTTAGACCTATTTGGAGATTCAGGCATATAGATTCACAAGTAGTAGTTGATTTTAAATAAAACAATTGCAATTTATCCATTTTATCAAAAAACTTTCAAATTGAAATTAATCTTTTAAGCATTTCAAAAAAATGTAACTTTTTGATTTATGCTATTAAACTCGAAACAAATATTTTTTTGGCAGTTGGACATAAAAAATCCATTCATCAAATTACAAATTCAATATAAAAACTTGGTGTAGTATCTGAAAAAAAAGGGTTAACCCTTCTCCATTATTTTTACTGGAAGTTTAATATCATGTTCTTTAGCATTAAATGGTTGTAGACCTGTTGACATTACAGTCATAACTTCCTATCCTATTTATAATTGATCTTTTCCACATCAACACTCCAAAATATAAATGTCAGATGTTGTTGAATAAATGCCTTCTGTTAATATCTCTGTTGCAATATATGGCAATACCCCCTTTATATTGTTTGGGTTTTCTAAAATAGTATCAACTAAGCTGACAAGCCAAAATCTGAAGTTATTGCTTCATCATTTTTATTTACCAGGATGTTATGAGAATGAAGGTTATAATGATAGACACCATTTTCGTGAAGTTCTTGTCACTATAAAATATTCATTTGTATTTAACTTTATTTAAATCATAAATTTCAATAACAATGAGAAAAAACGAATTATTATATAATTAATTTTATAGAATATGTATCATTTTTAATAATATTACCTCCTTTTAAAAAAATATCTAGATTCATTATTTTTTAGCATTACTAGTCTATCTTTGTGACATTTATCCATGTAGCTTTGTATATACACTTATTTGTAACATTATGAAAGACTTAAAATCATCATAAGGAATCCATCAAAGATAATTGTTGCTATATATAAGATGTTGCTTTATGTTGTGTGCTTTTAATTATCTTATCAATTTTGTCATCACCATTAATCCAACCTTCTGTTGATAACTGTGGATCACACATTTGGCATCATGAATAATTTGTATTACATCTATTACAAGTTGGATATTTACCATGATTTTCTTCCCTGTTATCTAAATAT
Source organism: Entrophospora sp. SA101 (assembly GCA_958430865.1). Classification (NCBI taxonomy): domain Eukaryota; kingdom Fungi; phylum Glomeromycota; class Glomeromycetes; order Entrophosporales; family Entrophosporaceae; genus Entrophospora; species Entrophospora sp. SA101. Next base: position 21,140 of record CAUDNR010004526.1, on the reverse strand, counting down.
TTATTGCATTTAAAAGGTTTGGGGGCTATTATCATTTACTTTCATTTTCAAGTTTGAATTATTACTCTTTTTATTATTATGTTTAGCGGGATGATAAAAATTTAGTGAAATCGGAAGTTTTCTTAATAGTTGCATATACCAAATTTATTTAATATTAGTATTAGAATTGATGACGGATTGTATTTTGTACCTATTATTATTATTAAAGCGGAGGAAATAGTCATCATGAAAATGTTCATAGCTGCAGAAAATCGCTGATCGAAAATTTTGGAGCGAACTCAAACGATTTGTTAACACGTGTCAGATCATCGTCATATATATTATAAATTTATAATTTTTTTTACCAAGTCAAAAATAAAATATAATAAAATATGAATAGAAATCAACCAAATCAACCGCGAGTGCAAAATGAAATAATGTTGTGGTATAAAAGTATTCCACCTTGTACAAGATTTTTATTTACAAGTTTTATTTTAATAACTGTGACAGGAAATTTCAGAATAATCAACCCATCCTACTTTGTGTTCTATCCTAGAGAAGTATTTTCACGCTTAGAGGTAAGTAATTTATTTATTGGTAATATGATTACGAGTATATTAATTATTTGCTTCATTTCGAATGATAACAATTATTGTTTTTATTAGATTTGGCGATTATTTACAAGTTTTTTCTTTCAATTGTTTAATTTGAATGGAGCAATACAGTTGTATTTTTTGTATACATATTCAAGAGAAATGGAGACAACAAGATTTGCTGGTAGAACAGCAGATTATGTGTACTTCTTATTGTTTGAAGGTGTATCAATACTCGTATCCTTCTTTATTTTTTTATATATTATATTATTTCCCTTATTCTGCCTGAATTCTTCTTATAATTACTACAAGTATTCAGTTCGTTCCAAGGGATAAATCAAAAGAAAAATAAATCATCATCAACATTATTTTAATATTATTGATGTTGTTATTGATGGATTTCATTATCAAAAAAAATTTTTTTCATTGATTTTGAAATAATGATCTATTTTTCAATATATATAATATAATATTATTTATTCTTAACCCTTGATTTAACTCTTTTATTATAGGTGTGTGCATGGTTCAAAGAATTAATACTACTAAACCAAAGTTTGGTAATGTCCATAATATATTTATGGTCTCAATATTATAGTGATAGAATTGTGAATTTTATATTTGGATTAAGATTCCAGGTAAATTTATTTATTGTAAATTTATACATACTATTATTATAAATAATAATAATAATATAATAATAATTACTTAAATGTATATCTACAAATGTTTGTAGGGGAAATATTTTCCATATGTATTGGTAATATTTGAAGCATTACAGATGGGCGGTGGATTACCATGGGAATCAATAATAGGATTATTTACAGGTCATGCATACCATTACTTGACTGATACTTATCCTGCAAATGGTGGACCAAGACTCCTGACTACTCCAGGATGGCTCTATTCGATATTCCCATTATCATCTACACCAACTTCAACGACTTTTGGTACGGCATATCCTGGTAGACTTAGTCAACAACAACAACAATCTTCTAGAGTTGGCGGAAATCCTGCTAGTGCAACAACGACAAGATCATCAACTAGCAATTGGGGAAGAGGTCGCAGACTAGATCAATAATAATCAATCAAACAATTAAATTTTTTTGTAGTAATTTGTAATAATAACAATAATTAATAATAAAATTTTTTTTTTCAAAAGAACAATTACATAATTTGTATATTTTATTTTTTTCAAATAAAAATGCTAAATTGGGCAATTCCATTGTTAAAATGAGAACACACATGTTAATCAATCTTATTTACTGTGCAATATTATCATAAAAATTTTTTTTTTAAGCAAAATGGCAGAAACCACACAAGAATTTACGCTTTTAGAACTTGCAAAATATAATACAAAAGAATTATATTATCTTTGTATCAAAGGAAAAGTTTATAACGTTACAGAATTTATTAAGGAGGTGATTATAAATTTATAAATAATTAATTGGAAATTATTTTATTTTATTAATATGATGCGATTATTATCAATAATAGCATCCAGGAGGAGAAGAAATTATACTTGATGTAGTAGGTAAAGATGCAACCCAATTTTTTGAAGATATCGGACATTCTGATGATGCTCTACAGCTTTTGAAAACTTTGGAAATTGGCGTGCTAAAGGAATGGTAAATAATTATTAACGATGGATTAATTATATTAATATTAATAGTTAATAACGGTTAATTTATTAATTCATTAAAATCAATTTAATAGATGAAAATCCGTTAATTAAATTTATTATTATTATTAGTATTATTATTATTATTATTATTATTACTGTTATTATTACTGTTATTATTACTGTTTATTATTATTATTGAATTACTTTGTTTGACATCTTTATTATTATTATTTAAGACGAGTTACTAAATGAACTTATTACGTTTTAAGAAACGATAATCATTTTATATTTTTCTCATCCTTAATATCAATATTTAAATAAAAGTTCGAATCACATAATTTGTAATGTCTAGCAATAATATTGAAATTACATTATTAAAAAATAAACTTGAATTGCTTGAAAGAAAGGTTAGAATAAAGAATGTTGTTGATTCTAATTTTCTCTCTCTCATACATATATTTTCTTCTAAAGTTAAAAGAGTCAAAAGTTTTGAATAATGAATTATCAACATTAAGGAATAAATCTGTAATTACTTATTATCATTTATATATATTATTATGGATACTTTATTGATTTTAACATTTTTTACTTCCTCCTCTAATATATAATTTTAGACAATATATCATCAATTAACAACCAATTCAAATATATATTTTTTGGTAGAAGATCGGGGAAAATTAAAAGATAAAGAAAAAAGTAAAGAAGATCCAAATCAATAATTATTTTTCTCTTGATATCTTCTTTCTCTTAATCATTATCATTCTTCTTTATTACATATTATAGAAAAACATGATGAATTGGAAAACGAAATAAGAAAAATCAAGAATGTATTAAATAAATAGGTTGGGAAGAATTGAATTTTTATTTTATTTGGCAAAATAAAAGCCCCAAGAAAATCAAATTATTAATAAAATCATTTAACAAGAAAACTTTGTTATTGAATTAATTTTTTAATGAAATTTAAATTTAATTAATTTAATAAATATATTGACATACACAAAAAGTTTTTTCCATTTCAATTTTAATGATTGGAACTGTAGAGGCAGAAGAATTTGAGCTGCAAACCTTTACCCCTTTACCCTCACATTCCTCAAGTGGAAACTGGTGGAGATAGAAGTAAAAGTTGCAACTACAGGAAAACTCTTACCACACCTACCTCAGTTACACTAAATCAACATGTTCTTTTATTTTGATTGGGTAGAAATGTGGTTATTTTATACCCAAGTTAAGGAGAATTTAACGTAACTGAGGTGGATGTGGTAAGAGTATTCCAACTACAGTGTGACACAATGATAATTACCACTAAAACTCTGTTTATGGTCTTAACTAAAGTCATTGTGAAAGGTGCACCAGTATCACATTTGCTACCATTTTCACACTTTGTAAGCTCATTCCATTTAGGTTCAGCTATATGATTGGGATCTGGAATGGTTTCAGATACACAGGGAATTTGTCAATTCAGGTGAACATTACAATCTTGGTTGCTTTTAAAGTCATCTTTGCTGCACTTGGGCATGGAGGTAGCATGATAAATATAAATACAAGGGTATATGTTCAATTGCTATGGTTGAGTATCCTGTTGATGTGGTTAAGTATATTACTTGGATGTCTATAGTATGGATATTGTGGGATAGTAAATCATTGACCAATTAATTGTTCCAATTATTGTTGATCAATCAGATTGAATTTACTATGGCAGTTGTAAAGAATTTGTAAAGAATTACTATATACATCAGGAAAATGGGTACAAATATTATGCGTATATAATACACAATTGCAGGGATTAAGCATATAATATATGTACAATTTGCATACATAAAAAAATACACGATTTGTATGCATATTATATGCTTAATCCCTGCAATTGTGTATTATATACGCATAATATTTGTACCCATTTTCCTGATGTAATCATCCGCAATTTTGCGCAGCATTATGAGAATATCCAATTTAATTGGTGGGTTGGTGTGTTTTATCCTTATTTAGAAATCGCTTTGGCGATTGCGGATATTTTTTGTGGATAACTACATGATTATAATTGCTATGAACAAATACTTTAATTGTAGTAAAAATATAGGTTATCTTTATATTTCTTAAAGTAATATTCTATTTATAATAATAAAATACAGATAGATGACAATCTTATCTATCCAAATTATACATGAAGTCGAAATTAAAACCCCAAAGTCGAAATGTTTCGACTTGAGGCAACTACATAGTAAAAATCAGTTTTGACTTCATGTATAATCCAAATGTTTCTAAACTTAAATAGTAAAAATAAATAAATAAATTGTTTGACTTGGACTATTGTGAGATCAAAATCCACGTCTCACACAAATTTCTAGATTTAGTTAGAATAGTGTTTTATTTTGTTTGTATGGCAGTATCTGAATATCTTCTGAAAAGTTTAATTCCAACTGACTTTCCTTTTTATATGGTAGTAATAGCGCTTAAGCTATTAATCTGTTGTAGGGCGAGTCTTACTTCCCATCTGGTAATGTTTTCTCTGCAGTTATTTGTTATCTGCCTGAGCCAGCACATCCCAAAGATATTTACCATACTAAATATCCGCCTTGGTTCTTTTTTGGCTTATCCATTACTTATTTTTTAGGCCCAGTATCTGGACTGACTGCCATATAAAAAATTTGGTATGGAAGATGTACGGAAAAATGCATTTTTCTGGTAAAATTCCGTACAAATTCAGTACAGTTTTCCGCAACAAATTTTTTATAGAGCTGCACCTAGCTAGGGTTTACTTCTCTTAGGCATTGGCCTAAGCTAAATAAAAATAAAGAAAAAAAATTAAAAGAAATAAACACACACAACTATACTTATCAAAGGCATCCCCTTGGTATGTTAGTATTTAATAATTATTTAGATAGGTTTGACGAGTGAATGGTTTATTCCACTGGTGGAGAGTTTAAGTTAAAAAGATATTTATGTTTGTATTTTATTATCAAGATATTACAGTCAACCCACTCTAAGCGCACTTCCCTTGGGAATGTGTATTGGCAAATGAACTCTATTTTATGACGAAAAATGGCAAATGGAAATGTAATTTCCTCAAAAATTTGATATACAGTGTGTTTCAAAAAAAAAAAAAAAAAAAAAAAAAAAAAAAAAAAAACGGAAAAACGGAAAAATTTTTGTATGAATACACATCTAAACTCGATAAGTCGGACGCAGCAATCAATTGTTTAGAGTACTTTATAATATAAATAAATGTCCGACTTATCGAGTTTAGATGTGTATTCAAAAATCAATTTATTCAAGGATATTTGAATATATATATATATAATTTATTTCATAATTATTTCGGATACTCGTAATTATTTCAGATACTTGTATTTATTTTGAATATAATCATTTGTTGTGAATGATTATCGATTGATAACAAATAGTATTAACTTATTTATAACTTATCCTATTATATAACAAACATTTTTTCAAAGATAATAAAGATAAGGAATTTGCAGAAAATTTTTCCTAATACTTCAATTGTATAAATCATTTTTGAAATAAACAATCAAATTGATGGTGTCTAAAAAAAAACTTTATCAATTAAAGAACAAGAAAAAATTAATAATAGTTTGTTAGAATTTATACAAATATCTGAAATGATGAGCATTCAAAATAATTACAAGCACCCGAAATAATTACGAGTATCCGAAATAATTACGAGTATCCAAAATAATATTCGAAATTCGTAATTTTGGATTTACGAATATTCAGATATGGAGTTATAATTACGATTAGGAACCCTACAGCTCATTCGATAGATTAAAAGCAGAACTTTTTATTAATTATTACTATACTTTAATACAAAATGCTTTTACTGTTGGTTTTAATTATAAATTAACGTCTTGATTTTTTGATCAAATTAAACTAATTAGAAATAAATCAAGGAGTTAGGTCTCTTTATATTTGGTAACCAGTTATCAAATAATCTAATTAAAGTCGAAATTTTCAAGGTCTGAGACAAATCATTATAAAAAAAAAGAAAACCAGTAGATAAATTGTAGTAAATCACGTGATTTAAACTGTGAACTCGTTTTCTCCAACAATTAACTCTTCTATGAACCAAATCGTCTATCTTGTTCAACTTATTAATATTGAAAGAGATATTTGAGAATGAAATGCTCGTAATATGATATGTTTGTCAGGTAGATGTATCCCTTTTATTCTAACAATGTATTTGCAAAAAAAAAAGTAAATCCAACCCTATTGTGCATTTTAAAAGCTAATTACTCGAAAACTAAACATCAGGTTCAGTTATAAAATGATTTGAAATAACTTTGAAAAGCAAAGCTTTGTTTAAATTTTGTTTGAAAGTTACAAAGATTTTCCAACAACAATAATTTTCCAGTTTTTTTGAAACACACTGTATATAATACCTTTGTTTAATTTTCAATTCTTTAATGAATCTTGAATGGAGTAGGAATCTGGTAGAAATATTGCAGTGATAAAGACGGAGATATCAAAAAAAATTGCTTCTTTTTTCAGAAGAAAATGGCTCATTAAATGATGGATATATAAAAATTCGCATTCATCTATTCATTATATTACATTTTCATAATTTGGCATGATCAATAAAGTCAAAACAAACAAGCACAAGATGGCTGAGAAATATTCATGAAGCTTTAGCTGAATTGATTAAAGAAGTTTACAAAGAACTTATTCAAATCATGTCTATAGTCCCAAGGTTTATTTGCTTCAAACTAAAAAAGATTATACATGTTCTGTACAGAGTTTGATGAAATTAGTGTACTGAATTTAACGCATACAAATAAACCATTTAGGAATATTTTTACAGCAAGTATTCTATAAACAAATCATTCTCTATTATTTTATTAATTTTATAATTACATATTTTACAAAAGATAAAAAATCTAAGAAATTATAATCTAAAAAAATAAATAATAATAAAAATATTATATAATCAATAATAATAGAAATAAAAGTTCTATTTAATAAGAAATATTCTATGTTTGTGCACATATACACATATTTTTACTACTTCTTTACTAATCTATACACCTCACATTCTTCTAATAAATGTACCTCTCTGTTATTATTTTTAAGATTCAAATCATCTTCATAAATAGTCCAATGATAATAATAACAATAAGGTTCATTATTAATGCTATTGCGTAGTTGTAAATCACCAAAATCTATGGGAACTTCATGAAATTCTATATAATCTTTAGTGATTTCACTAATTTGACTAGTATGGGTTATTGCATATTTGATATCTTCAACTCTGCTCAATATTGAATTACTAATTTGATTTTCATCAATCTTGAAAATAAAGCTTTCATTTGTTTCAATATAGTAAAAATCATTTGGTGACCTTTTTTTTAAGTTCCAACAAACTGGATTGTAACCACCAACCAACTCCCCTGTATCCTTAATTTTCATTATAACTACAGTTTGTTCAATATCATAACATTTATCTTGAAAAACTGATTTAGTAAATCCATCTTGACTCCCACAAAAAATCAATTCAAATTCATAAGGGATATTGTTTTTATTATATATGTCAATTTTTTTATCTATCCAACTGGAAATCAACGATTTCAATTTTAAATGTATTAGATTTTTTTTCTTTGTTCTTGGTTTTTTTTCAATTACTAATAAACTTGATTGCCGTTTATCATCACCATCATTATAATGCTGAAGAATTTCTTTAAATACATCTTCATGAAAAACGTTTTCATAAGGTTTGATTTTATCATAAAAATCATTTATTGATATATGATTAAACCTTATTAATGGGATAATATCTTTTAAAATATTTTTTATTTCAATCAAATTATCTTTATTCCATTTTTTTAAAATACTCTTAGTTTCTTCCTCTTCTTCGATATTTTCTTTTTTAAATTGTCCAATTCCCCATTGAATAACATAATCCCAAATCTCAATCTCATCCAAATCCAAATCATTTCTTTTTAATATAGATATAAGTATTGATTTTTCAATTGTTGCAACTTCATCAGACTGCAAAAATAACTCTGGTTTTACATCAATTAATATATCACAATAATCTTGAAGTAAAGTGAATGATGATGATATTGTCGATGATGATCGATCATGATCAGATGAAATTTTATACAAATAAATTATATTTTGTTGAATCCATTCTTTTTCTTTTGTAATTAGATACTCTTGTAAATCATCTATTAACTCATTAAAGTTTAATTCATCGCATGCTTCAAGTAATTCAAAAATTTCATTTGCCTCCAAATTATCTATATTAATTATTCCATTATAAATATACCTTTTTTTTTATAGAATAATACAATTTATATATATGTAATCAATTTTTAATATAATAAATAAATAAAATAAATAAATAAATAATAAATAAATAAATCAAATCAATCTTACATTAAAAGAATTTCAAATACTTTTGGAGAAATATTTTCTTTTACAAACAAAATAATACCATCCTCAGATCTTTTCATCCAATTATTAGATAAAGCTGCATTAAAATATGAAGATCTTGCTTTTAAAATATTGGAATGAGCTTTAAAAACTTTAACATCATCATAATCCTCACCAACCCTAATTTCTACATCGTATGAATCTGATTTATACAACAGTGTTTCTAAATCGATTAAAAGTTTATTAATATGTTTTAATGGTAAAACATCTTTGTTGGAATTTATAAAACTATTAATTAATATTGTTATATTTTCTAGAGATGAAAAACTATTAGACATTTTTGAAAATATTTATGTACGGATTTGAAAGAAAAATTTTTTTGTCAATGTTACACACCGCACATTGTCTAAAAAAAAATTATCCAATTAATCAACTCGAACAATATTCACTACGTGTAACATAGAAGAATGAATGAACCTCCAATAATTATTCAACACGTCATTAACAAAAAAGATTAAGTTAACCAATAATACTAATCCACATATCAGCTATATACAATTTTTCAAAAAAATATTTAAACGGTACGGTAAAAAAAAATTTTTTTTCTACAACTTTCTAAAAATTTACATTATTATTTAATTTAACAAAAAAATTTTAATTTTAAAAAATTTTTCTTTGCGAATTTAACTATTTAATAAATTGGCTTATATACAATTTTTTATATATTTTTAAAAAAAGCCATTTTATATAAAAATCAAGATGAAGTATCGTATTCATGTTGTAATTGCCTTTCTTTTAGTTTCAGCCATTAACGTTTGTAAGGCGGCTGAAGAAGAAGCCTCAACTTCTTCCTCTTCACCTTCACCTTCACCCTCCAGTTCACCTGTAATAGAAGTAGAAAGACCCGAATTTAAGGTATATTTATTTATGTAAATAATCAAAAATATTATTTATATAAATAATAACAAAATCATTGACTATCATCATCACCATAAAAATTTTTATATAATTTAGCCAACAACAATTGAAGCACTATTTTTAGAACAATTTACAAATGATTGGTTGAAACGATGGTCACCAAGTGAAGCTATTAAAGAGACAAAAGGCGGCGGTGAAGTGTTTAGCTATGTTGGAAAATGGGATGTCGAAGAACCAACAGTTTTTCCTGGAATCAAGAATGATTTAGGATTAGTAGTAAAATCTGCAGCTGCACATCATGCCATATCTGCTCTTTTAGATCAACCTTTAGATAACACTGGCAAAGATTTAGTCGTTCAGTAAGTAAAAAATTATAATATTATGTGATCTGTGTATTCTTACCATATCAATCGGATCAAATTTAAAAAAAAGAATTAAATTGATCGTCTTTGATTAATTGATTAATTCAAAATCAAAATCAAATCGTTTATTATATAGATACGAGGTTAAACTTCAGAATGGACTTGAATGTGGCGGAGCATATTTGAAATTGTTGACGTTATCCGAGAAGGGAATTCAAGCTGAAGAATTTTCGGATAAAACACCATATACAATTATGTTTGGACCTGACAGATGTGGAGGTACAAACAAAGTTCATTTCATATTTAGACATAAAAATCCTTTAACCGGAGAATACGAAGAAAAACATATGACTAGTGCTCCTAGTGCTAAAATAACTAAACTCAGTACTTTGTATACTCTTATCGTAAAGTAAGTATTACATGAAGTGTCAAATAATTGATATTATTATTATTCGAGTATTTTATATTTACAATATATATATATATTGTATCTGTAGACCTGATAATGATTTTGAAATTCGTATTAATAATGAGACTACAAAAACTGGAAATCTCTTAAAAGATTTTGAACCTGCAGTTAACCCACCACAGGAAATTGACGATTCAAATGGTAAATTATTATTTCGAAAAATTTTTTATTTACTTTTTAATTTAAACATTTTAAATTATTATTTTTTTTTTTTTAGATAAAAAACCTGATGACTGGATTGATGATCCAAAAATCGATGATCCAGGTTAGAATTGGAATTATGAATAGAAATAAAATGTTTTCCTTAATTGTATCTTTTTGTTTAATTATTAACACATGTAAAAATAATAAATATATATATATGTATTGATTTTTTTAAATAGACGCAAAGAAACCCGATGATTGGTATTTTTTAAACTATTAATAATATACATTCAATGTTAAATTTTAATTATATATCTAATAACGACAATGAATATTTATATATATATAGGGATGAGGATGCACCGTATGAAATCGATGATGAGGATGCGGTAAAACCAGAAGGATGGCTTGACAATGAACCATTGACAATTCCTGATCCAGAAGCCAAAAAGCCCGATGATTGGGATGATGATGAAGATGGTGATTGGGTAGCACCAACCATAACAAACCCCAAGTGTGAGGAAGCTCCAGGTTGTGGTGAATGGGTTAGACCAAAGAAAAAAAATCCCGATTATAAGGGTAAATGGTTCCCACCAAGAATTGACAATCCTGCTTATAAAGGTCCATGGGCGCCAAGAAAAATTCCAAATCCTGATTATTTTGAAGATTTAACTCCTTCTAACTTTGAAAAAATCGTAAGTTTCAATGAACCCTCAAGGACGAGTTTATTATTTATTAAATATTAAATATTAAATTGGTTCTTTTAGGCTGCTGTTGGTTTTGAATTATGGACCATGCAAAACAATATTTTATTTGATAATATTTATATTGGACATTCTATTGAAGATGCTGAAAAATTAGCCGAGGAGACATGGTCAATAAAATACGAAATCGAGAAGAAAGCAGAAGAAGCACAAGTACCACCAATCGTTGATACCGATGTAAGTATATTTTATAAGTGTTTTATCATATAAATTTAATCTATCAATTCATTAATTTATTGATGTGTGTATACGTAGAAACCAACTTCATTCACCGAGGATCCTTTCAAATACTTACAAATACACGTAAACGAATTTATTAATATATTATTCGAAGATCCTATCGAAGCAGTCAAAACTAAACCTGAAGTTGCAGGCGGTCTTGCAGCAGCAGTTCTTTTCCTTTTTTCACTAATTGGAATTTTAATGAATTTATTGGCACCATCCAAAAAGGTAAATATTATTAGTTCTTTAAAGATTGAATAAATTTTTTAAAAAATATATAACTAATCATTATTATCATTAAAGAAATCTGGTCTTCATAAGAAGAATGATGAACCAACACCTGATGATGTGGACGGTGATGATAAAAAAGAATCATCTACTGCAAATACATCAAAAACTTCAAAGAATGAAGAAGAAGAAAGTAGCAGTAGTAGTAAAGATGGAGAGAAAAGTAAAGCTAACAGGAGATCGGCAAAGAGACCTCCGCAAGACAATTAAGTGGCTAATTAATTAATTAATATAATCAAAAAATAATTCTTTAATTAATTTTACAATTAAAATAATTAAAATCATATACATTGAATATATCATCATCATTTATTATTATATTACCATTATATTACCATTATTACTACTAATTAATACATTTGAATATATATACAAAAATTTACACTTACATACATACATCCATCCATTCATACATAGATATTATTATGTATGAATAGATGTTTTTAAAATAGTTATTCTTTTTTAATATAACAATTTTCACACACACACATACACACACATATATATATGTGTTAATGGACATTTTGGTAGGATTAAAAATTTTTAACTAATAAAAATTTAACTAAAAAAAACACTGATTAATTGATGTCATTTATCCATTTGTTGATTATATATGTTTGATTATATATTTTGTTTTATATCCCAAATATAAAATATTAACAAAGCCTTTTTTGCGACTTGGTGATTTAATATAAAAAGAATTTATTTTTTTCTATAGATTACTTAAAAACAATTATCTCTATTATAATAACAATGATTTTAATAATTTTAATTTCAAAATAACCAAAAGGTTCTCTTCAAAAGAAACTTTTAATAAATTAACTAGAGGACTCTTCGCGAACTTCTTCTACATCCAAGATATCTGGAAAGTATTGATCTAAGATGAGTTCCCACAAATTGACATTACACCATTCTCTATATGAAAATCCAGACTCATATCCCTTAATGATAGTAGCATGCATCGCAAAATTCACCTAATCTATTTCATGAACATTATCTGTCTAGATTGCATCATCATTATTTTTCAAAGGTCATATTTTTGTTTTTTTTGCAAATGGTCAATCAAATTTTTCAGAATTTCGGAAGTTCATGTTCTTTTATAATTACGGATTCTTTTGTAAATCTTTTACCATTTGCATAGAAATAATTATCTGAATCTAGAATAAAATTATGACGCCATATGTTCTGAGGCATATATTCATATAGCAAATTCTCTGCAAAATTTTCAGTAGATAGGTACGTACGCCTTTCATTTTTTTAAAAAGCATTTATAAAAGGATTTAACATTGGACTTGATCTTTTATACATTCTAACCACAGTAATTTCACAGGAAGAAATAGCACTATTGCCACGCTTAATGTTATCACTGGTATCACTATCAAAGATTTTCATCGTTTTTATTACCAAATTTTTGTTGTCTTTTAGGAAAAAGTTTTTTCTGATCCTAGAGTTAAGTATTTTATTATTATCTTGAGATAGCAATGCATGAAAGTATGAGCTTCCTGACTTATACAGTAAATGTTTGATGCTTCTACCTTGTTGTCTGCCCTATTCGTCATTATTATTAATTGAACGATCACTCTAAACAGAGGAGATTACTACTAGGTGTCTAGAAAAAAAAAGTCAAAATCTTAAACTTATTATATGCAAATCATAATGTAACCATCCAATTATTAGTTAGTTACATAGGTAGTTAAAGTAGTAACAATCATCCAATTTATCATCCAAAGGAATCTGCTGCCTCGATTATCTTTTTATAGGATTATAATAAATATCACTTCATAGGACCTATAAATAGATGGATAAATAAATAGTTTATTACATTAATCAACCAATCGTTATTATTAATATAATTATAATTGTAAAGCTGTGCTTTTACCACAAGTATCGGAGTAAAGTTTTGCAAAAGATATTATGAATATTTTGGCCTGAGGTATATTGACTAATGCAGGAATAAATTGCAAAGAAGAGTAAAAATTAAGGATACCGGCTGCAACTTTTGATGATAGTTGCTACCGCCTTTACGACCATTTTGTCTCCTTTTTTGGGTTGCGACATGGAACACTAGTAAAAATAAGAAAGAAATTAATTTGTTTATTTATTAGGAAAATAAATGTAATTCCAACCTAATCACTGTATTAACTTCTTCAATTGTATGTTTAAGTTTAAAGTGGGCATCATTGGCAAGCAGTCTCGATTACAATATTAATCTATTGACTTTATAACTACTAATGTGAGTGACAATTTTTTTTGTATAATATGCTTTATTATATACTCTGTGTTAACCATGGCCTATATAATATATATGGGAGATATTAATTATAAATAATGCACTAATACTTCTATAAATCATCAACTAAACTAACAACCAATTAACCCCTTTGATAGCATTACCAGCTAATCTAAGTTCAGCTGTAGCCTCATCTACAAAATCAGCATGACCTATAAAATTCAAAATAATATTCAAATTTTCGATATTATAGTCATAATATCTATCTATCTTTACCTGGAATATTGAATGGATAAGATTTTTCTTTGGTATTTTGCAAAACGAGAGTTATTGGCATGCCTTTTATATTAACACCATGATCTCTTTCTAATATATGTATCAGTAACATTCCTATATAAATTATTATTATTGTACTTTTTATCTAAGTAAAAAATAATGTTAATAAAAATAATGCTACTTAACCTGTTTATCAACATCCCAAGCTCCAGAATTATGTGTTTCATATATCAACATATCAACAAATGATGTTTTTCCATGATGTACATGACCCACAATAGCAATATTTCTCACTAATTCATCATATCCACCAAAAATCTTATTATTATTATTAAATGTTAATTTAAATATGAACAAATTCTTATCATGTAATAATACTACTCTTTTTTGAATTTAATTTCAGGTAAACCATTTATTTTCTTGAATTTTTATTTTATAGGTTGAACTATTGGTTCAGATAGGGGCTGAGTGTCTTCTTCTTGAACCAAAGTTTCAGCTTCAAGACCATAAACTTCTTTAGCACTTGGATGATATTTCTTGTCTTCATGAAGTACAACCTGATTTAAAGGAATATCTGAAACAATTTAATCCCCAGCTAACATCAGTTGGATAGATATAAATAGTAGAGATTTTTGAAAGATATATACATGCACACATATATGTGCATAGATGTGTCATTATGTATAATAAAGTTTTGAAAATAATGATAGTGGTGATAATGAAGTTGTGAATGAATTCAATTCATTAGATGACTACTAAAAAATCAGAGATAATAAATAATAAATGAAAATTTACCTTCTATTTCCATTAGAGCCATGCTGGAAGTTGCACCAGTATCTTCATATTCTTTTTGTGCTCAATTCCTTGCATTGGTTGAGAAACTTGTTCTTTTCCTCATCAGTATCAGGTAATTCTGGCCAAGGTAATTACAAAATTCATCATAAGTGAATCATCCATTCATCATTGATATTATTATTGATGATGCAATATTTTAGAAAAAACTTGAAAATCTTATTTGTTTACAAATTGATTGATTTTCAAACTTTTTACTTTTGATTGTTTTCAATGTCTTAATGGAAATAGAAATTAATGTGACAACAGCAAAAGCTATATTGAGTACAAGTGTATTAATAGCATTAGGAGGAATGATGTTAAATTAAAAAGTTTACAGATCCTTTGAAGGCATGGAGAAGTTTGAATTATCTAATTGTCCATAAATTTAGACCACTTTTTGTATTTATATTTGTTAGTCCATACTCAGGAAGTATTATCATCATTTTAAGAAAAAGTCAGAAAAAAGACAATGATAATTTTTTTAAAATAATTTATATGCATTTTTTTATGTATTATTATGATGTAAAGATATGAGGGTTGTAACTTTGGATAAAGGATTTTGTTCAGGAGAATTAAAGGGTAGCTGTGAGATAACAAATAATAATAATCAATTTATTAATTAATTAATTTTAGTATTGCCTTGCTGGTTTTTTTAATTTACAGGGACAAAGAAAAGTCCAAACAATAGTATTCATGCAGCAACTCTATGTACATTTGCATAAACAGTTGGGAATATTAGCAGTATAGTACATTTGATGAGAGTTGAGCGAGTTCTTATTGTTATTAGTAAAAAAAAAAAGGATAGTTAATTAATGTTTTCAGTGTCATAAAACCTTTTCATAGCATTAAATATTTATTTTTTGAAATGTAGGATTAATTACAGCAACTTGTAATTTTAAAAATCTAAAATAGATGAGCAGGAAGTAGAAGTTATCCTTAAAGATGAGAAAATTAGACACTGTTGCTAAAGCAAATATCACATGGCAAATAAAAATCAAGAAAGTTGTTATTTAATTATTTATTAAATTGAGTTTGTGCAGATAATAATGATAATATATTATAATAGTAATAATAATAATAATAATAATCATAATCATAATATTTAAACAAACAAACAATAAAAATAAGAAGATATAAAAAAAAATTGGTTTAAAATTTAAAAAAAAATTTACAAAGAAAAAAAGAAATGAGAAATGAGATGTAAATGTAAATGTAAAATTTATTAAAATTGAGTTTTTTGAATTCCAAATTTAAAAATTAAATATTTTTTTTTTGAGATCATTAACAATAAATTCATAATAAATTTTAAAAATATTATTATTATTATTATTATTATTATTAAGATTACTATTAAGAATATTATTTTTATTATTATGGATCTTATTATCATTAATCCTATTACTATTAATATTATCATTAATAATATTATCGTAATTATAATAATAATAAATAAACACTCCACAAATAATTGGTAATAATAAATACAATGCTAAAGAAAATAGATTATTAGTAAATATATAAAATTGTTCATGTAACCCTCCCACTCTCATGTAATTATAAAGAAACTTACTAGAATATAAAATGTAATGAGTCCAATGGTTTTTCTTTAGTTTTAATAGGTTTTTTGGACTAAGTTGAAATTTATCATCATTTTGATCAATGTCATGAGGAACATCATCATCATCATCAACATCATTAATATAGTTTACTTCTTCTTCATTATCATTATTATAATAATCATCATCGATATCATCATCATATTTTTCAATATTATCAATATTATCACGCAAATCTTGACTTGGATGACCGACGTAATCTTCCGGATTTCTTCTTTCATATCTAAAAGTATCTTCAAGAAAATCTTTAGTTGATTCATTGTTGATAGAAGGTGCAAATTCGGGTTCTGGGAATGACGAAGGTGGAGGGGGGGAAGTTTTTGATGATAATCTTGAGTTATTATTATTAAATTTATTTTTATTATTTGCAACTATACTGAGTGAATCAACAATAGTGGAGTTATCATTATCATCATAATTATGTTGATAGCCATAATTTAATGAATTGGAAATTTCTTGAGTGCTTCCACCCAGAACACTCCATGACTTGTCACTTGCGCATGAATATAAATAACTTTTATCATCATCATCCAACAAATTATCATTATTAGAAACGAAACTCCAAGATACTTGACTTGATGGCAAATTATTATGTTGTGGATATTCTGAAGGAGTGAAGAACGAGAATGAGAAATTTGCAAGTTGTAAAGTTGTAAATTGCAAAAATTGTAAATTGCGAGAAAAAAAATAAGTTGGAAAAAAAAATAAGTTGAAAAAAAAAAATAAGTTTGAAAAATAAAAATAGGTATATTGTTATTTACCTTGAGACATATTGTTGGCGGTGGTATCGTTTATTGTTTTTGTTATTATACCGACTACCGTTTAAAATTTTTTTTATATAATGTGAGAATAATTAATAATGGAAATAATTTTGTCGATATTGATATATATAAATAAATAATTATCATAAGGAGTTAAAGAAAATTATTTCGGTATTTTTAAAAACTTGTTTATTTATTTATATCAGATCAAAAAAAAGTTAAAAAAAAAGTTTTATCCTTTACTATATTTATATAAAAATCATTTTCATTAGATAAATAGGTCATAA
Organism: Entrophospora sp. SA101; assembly: GCA_958430865.1. Lineage (NCBI taxonomy): Eukaryota > Fungi > Glomeromycota > Glomeromycetes > Entrophosporales > Entrophosporaceae > Entrophospora > Entrophospora sp. SA101. Next base: position 3,392 of record CAUDNR010004526.1, on the reverse strand, counting down.
GATCAAAGATAAAGGGAGAAATATAAACTGATAATAACGGTGAGACGCAGTAATAGTTAATTTAGTAAATTCATTGAAATAATTGTTTAGTCTGTTTGTTTGTGTCACAAAATGTTTTTATCGGTGACAGTTTTAGCAGTGTGTTATTGTTAAAAAACTCCGACCAACTTTTTATATATTGGTGATTGTTACAAAAAAGTTTAATTAATTATATTTGTGTTTGTGTGCAAAAGGTTTGTTGTATATACGCAGAGGACTCTCTATTGTATGTGACCTTCAATTAAAGCGCCTTATCATATTAACGCGAACCCCGAAGTTGATTGTTGGATTTTTTCTGTTTAGGGAATGATTTACGAAAACTAATTAAAAATGCAATAGGTACATATTAAATATATATATGAAGGAAATTTCGTGTAAAAAAAATGCTATCAATGTTATTATTATGTATAATAATAATAATAATAATAATAATAATAATAATAATAATAATAATAATAATAATAATAATTATAATTATAATAATAAATGTCTAATCGAAGAAAGTTAAAACAGCTGTTTTCCACTTTTGCTGATTCTTAGAAAGCTCTCATCGAATATCTAAACCCATACTATATATTAAGTATATAAAAGGAACTTCGAGTTATATATAATAATAATAAATGTCTATTTCGAGGAAAGTTAAAATAGCTGTTTCCGCTTTTGCTGATTCTTAGAAATCGACTTCTAACCATATAAAAGAAAAAAATTGTTATTTTAAAAAATCAAGTACTTTTGTACAACAACAATTGAGATCTGCAAATATAATGAATTACAAAATTATCACTTTACCGAGTCGCAAATATTGGAGCCTCAGAATATCCGCAAAAATTACAAAAAAATATCCGCAAATTTTGTGATAAACAATTTTCAGAAAAGATATCTGAATTAAATCAATTCATATTAATATATATTGAAAAAATGTACAGGTTTATTTTAGTAAGTTACGTTCATAACCAATCTTATTTTAGAAATCATTGGCTTAATCATTTGACATTTTTCTTAATGGTGGCATTAATCATTCAATTTTTTCTTAATGGTGATGTCAATTATTCAATTTTTAAAAGTAAGATAGCTGAGATTTGATATTTTTCCCAAAATTGGACACGAGGCGCAGTAAGTTGCAGGACTAGGTGACTTGCACCATAATACAGCCTTTTCTTATTGTATATGGTTTCTCCGATATTATGATGCACAAAAATATTAGAAGTAACTTTACAAAAAAAAATAGATGTTTATACAAACACAAAATGTTATGCATAACAAACCATATCTTTATTTTTTTTAATTTCCATATGACAAATATAAATATGAGAAATAATTATGCACAGGATTAGTATGAATTTATTGTTAGAGATAAATTTATTATCACTATGAAAATATAATATTAAAAGACAACAAGGACAAGGGCAGTGTTATTTATTAAATGATGATTATGGATAATGATTAAAGATGATACATGAAGTTGAGAAAATTACAACATTATTTATACATGTTAAAGGTTCTAGCATCTGGTTCTCTGATTTCTTTGAAATCTTAATAAATGTAATACTTGAACCTTCTGCGTAGAAATATTTTCAAATTATTTCTAAAGTGATCCAATCATTTAAATTACTTTGTTTAAATTAAATCTAAGAATTAAAGTCTGTTATATTTAGAATGTTAGAATATTTATTTCTCCATTGTTTGAGATATTTTTATTTGCATGCAACTTTCCAGACTTATTTATTGATTTCCATGATATCTAAAATTACTATTTTACAGCATTAATTACAACAAAACCTTTTAAAAATCAAATGACTGACATCACATTAAGAAAAAATTGAATTAAAATTGAATGATCAAATGATTAATGATTTCTAAAATAAGATTTAGTTATGAACATAACTTACTAAAATAAATTAATTCAGAAATGTTATATTAATATTAAGCAAACATACATTTAAAAAATATATATGAATTGATTTATGAACTGCTAATTCAGATATCTTTTCTGTGAATTAGAAGAATATTTATAATTTTGCAGATATTTTTTTGTGATAATATTCTATTTTATCACAAAATTTGCAGATATTCAGAGGTTTCACAAAATTATAAGGAATAGTAGACAAAAAATTTATATTCCAATAAAAAAATGAATGAAGGTATTTTTTTCTTACACAGAAAATAACTATTATAAAAATATGTAGTGGTAGTAAAAGGAATTTTACATTGTAATTTAATATTGCTTTATAATAAATAATTAGCTAAATTCTATAAAGGTAAATAAACATTTCACAAATAAAATTTATCATTGCATCAACTTGTTAAATAAATTTATTTTTTATTCTTAGGGAGTAAGTATTATATTATAAACCAACTTTTACAACACAAAATAAACTTTATCTTCAACATCATCTAATTAAATAAATTTATTTTTTATTTCATAGAGGGTAAGTATTATATTATAAATCAACTTTTACAATACAAAATAAACTTTATTAAAACATCAATCTAATTAAATAATTTTTATTTTTATTTCATAGAGCGTAAGTATTATATTATAAATTAACTTTTACAACATAATATAAACTTTACTAAACATCATCTAATTAAATAAACTTATTTTTTTATTTCATAGAGTGTAAGTATTATATTATAAATTAACTTTTACAACACAAAATAAACATTATTAAGACATCATCTAATTAAATAATTTTATTTTTTATTCCATAGAGCGTAAGTATTATATTATAAATTAACTTTTACAACACATAATAATAATAATGATGAATTTAAAATTAAAGAACTACAGGAAATTTCTTCACTACAATTATCCAAATCATCATCATCTGCTCCAATTAGTCAAGATAGCAAAGAAACAAAGGATGGGCCAAACAATAGAATGATCAATGGAAACAAAGTAATTATTGATAAATCTAAGGATAATTGGTCAGGATGGCTTGATGAGGCAATTCAGAAGGAACACATTAATTTTTATGAATACAGTAGTAGGTTTAAAAATATTCAAAAAATTGGTTCAGGTGGTTTTGGAAAAGTTTATAAAGCAACATTGGATAATAGCAGTATTTGTGCCTTGAAATCCTATAGTCATGATATGACAAATATGAAAGAAATTGCTAATGAGGTAAATTATATTATGTTTTTGGTTGTGGATTAAAAAAAAATTCAACTAATGATAACAATTGGTTCAATTAGTTGAAATTGTTACGTAAAGTTAATCACCATCAAAATATTATTCATTTCTATGGTGTCACTAAGAATGAAAGTATGTTTAAATTATTTCCTATTTTGATTTTCTCCATTAACTAATATTTATATTTATATATAAAGGCAATGGGAAATATTTATTGGTC
>CAUDNR010004525.1:2655-40011 GCA_958430865.1 Entrophospora sp. SA101 | reverse complement strand
TTATTTACTACCGTTATTATTTATCATTTATCTTTGGATTTTAAGTAGCATTTTGGTTATTATTTGAGTGTTATTTAATTTATTGGAATTCGTATTTCGTAAAAATAAGCATAATTTTTTTCAAGCGAGCATTGTTTTGACGAAAAAAAATTGATTTTTTAATTGTTAGTTCAATAAAAATATTAGAAAATGAAAACAATTTGATGAAACTATACTACAATGTAATTTTTTTATTAATTTTAAACGTGTGCACGACCTTTGTCCATGTAATGTATATAAGTTTGAAAAGAATATCCCAGGAATATAAAGAATATTTTGAAAGTGTTAATAAATAAATGGCAGAATAAGTTTTACAGCATCCAGCACATCATTCTCTAAATTAGTAAATTTACAATTACGATAGAAATAAGACTGATCGTCTGTTTATACGGATTTCACCGAAGTTAACACATGAAACAATAATTTTTTTCTTTGATATTTTTCTAATTTTTTGTTCTATAGAAGATCAGAAAAATGGAATTTCTGTTATAGTAATAGTGTTCTTTAATAATATTCAATCGGATCCGCTTTACCAGTAACAATAAACTTTAAAAGTTTTAATATTTTTAGAATTCAAATAAGTTTTTTTGTATATAAGAAAAGTATTAAAGCTTGACGAAATTTCCAAAAAAAAAGTAAAACAATGAACCCATTATTATTATCACCAGAATTATTGGCTAATGTTTTTAAATACGTATACTTGGGAGGGGGCAAACCAACTCTTTTTTCTTGTTGTTTAGTAGATAGGCGTTGGAGTAACTACTGTGTAAAATTTTTATGGAGAAAACCATTTGAATCAAAAGGCAGCGTTAAAATATTGATAAACTGCTTAAAGCACTATTCAAAACGCAGAACTCTTTTAAGAAAAGATGACGTTCAACTAAACTTCGAGCTGTTAGAAGCAGATCTAACAAAACCCCTATACAATTATGCAGCATTCGCTAAAAGATTGGCTATTTTTGAGGGATATTCGGAATTAGTAAAAGGTGAAAATATCAGCAAAGATTTAAAAAGACTCCATGCAAATTTATTAATTAAAAATTTGGTAAATCTGATATTAAAATCTGCCAAAATCAAGGAAATTTATTTGGATTATTTGACAATTCCTTATCTGCCAAATAATTTTCATAAAAATTCAGGCCTTCACTTTAAAAATATTAAAATATTGCATTATAATTACGATAATACAGATTCGCCCGGTTTATTGAATAATTTCGTTGGAATTGCTAATAAAATTGAAAAATTAAGTGTTGAAATAAAAAAATCCGATGAGGCTGGTGATGGACTAGGTGAACTGATAAGTCAGCAATCTGAATTAAAAATAATGCATCTTCTTGTAGAACAAGATTGCTCTTTATTTAGAACTACATTGGAGGCATTATTGGGTAAATCAGGTTCATTAATAGAATTCAGAGGCTACATTCACACTATGGATGAAATGTTGAAAGAAGGAGCAGAATTCACAAACATGAAAAAACTGTACCTATTTAATCATTATGATGATGGGAATATTTCAATGACTAGTTTCAAGGATGCTAAATTTCCACAACTTGAAGAATTTCATTTTCAGTTTAATGCCGAAGGTGATATAGATGATCTTATTCAGTTTATTGGCCGAAATGGGTCAAATCTAAAAGTTATTGTCATTGAAGGCAATCCTGACGAAAATTCACTTGAACTTTTTATTGAAAAAATCACAATAACTTGCAGAAATTTAAAATATTTATATTTACCAACTTCTTATCATCGTGATTACCAAGCCTCCTTAGAGAACTTCACTATATATACTGGATTTGCTGTTGCTGACAGATTTGTAATGTCTGATGATGATGGTGTTGATGTTGTTGACAGATTTGTAATGTCTGATGATGATGTTGTTGTTGTTGATGCTGATGTTGATGTTGATGACAAATTAAAAGCCAACAAATTAAAATTAAAAGTCAATGAATTAAATAATAGGCTAAATGAATTAAAAAAAATAAATGGCGAAGAATTAGTTGGATTGATTGATTTATCAAACAAATTGCTTAAAGTATTAAATATAATATATGATTGCATTTATTGTGTAGAAAATAATAAGTATGATGGCTTGCTTAATAAATTAATTGACCTATTGAAAGAACCCTTAAATATTAGTTTAAAAATAGTAAAAGAATTAGATGATCAATTAAACAGCGAAGTATTGTGCGATAGCTGTTCAACTAAAAAATATAGAAATGAAATAGATAGATTTCTTTATCGATATAAAGAAGATTCAAAGACTGTTAAATGGATTCCATTTGATGAACTTAAAGATGTGAAGTATTTAGACAAAGGTGGGTTTAGTAAGGTTTATATAGCAACATGGATTAACTATAGTGAACCATTTATTAATAAATTTGGGGAAAAAAGGGTTGTGCTGAAAAAATTAAATAAGTTTAATTCTATTTTAGACATTTGCAATGAGGTAAAAGTTTGAAAGATATTATTTTTCATAAAATATTATTAAATCATAACAAATATTATTTTATAACTTTTTAGTTAGAAGCAAATGATATACTTTATTTTTCTGTTAATAAATGTTTTGGAATTACAAAAGATCCAAATGAAAATAATTACATATTGGTATTTGAGCATGCCCCAAATGGAGATTTACATACCCATTTATCAAAAAGTTTTAAAGAAATTACTTGGAAAGATAAAATTACATCACTTTTTCGGATTTCAGATGGGTAATTTTTATTAATTTATCATATTTTATTAAAATAAATAAATGATTTAATTTATTTATTTATTTATAAATTAGATTAAAGAATATTCATGATAATGATTACATTCATCATGATTTGCACAGTGGTAATATTTTTTCATATGGAAATGATATGTGCGTTGTAGGTGATTTAGGGTTGTGTCAACAAGTAATAAATAAAACAGAACATCCAGACGAAATCTTTGGAGTCATGCCATATGTGGCACCTGAAGTATTATCAGAAAAACCATATACAAAAAAATCAGATGTTTATAGTTTTGGTATGATCATGTGGGAATATACTACAGGAAAAAAACCATTCTATGATAGATCACATAATTTTAAACTTATTTTGGATATTTTGAAAGGAAAACGGCCCGAAGTTACTGAGGACACACCCCAATTCTATGCTGATTTAATGAAAAAATGTTGGGATCCCATGCCAGAAAATCGACCCGATTTTAGCGAAATTCGTGAATGTTTAGGTAAATATTGTCATTATAATGGATTTTATAGAGAAGAAAAAGAAAGTATTAAATTGGCAGAAGACAAACGTCAAGAAATTATCACTTCAGAAAAATATTTGTCAGATGAAAAAACTTATAAACATCATCAAGAATCATTCTATATAAATCGTCCACTAAAAAAATTTATTGAACAAGCTAATTCATCAACTAGTTTAGATAATAATTTATCTCCTTCATTACATTTATGCAATTATGATTGGGAGGCTAACAAATTAGTTTTTATTAATGAATAATTTTGTTTAGTGATTTAAGTTATAAGAAAGTGTTTTACAATTATATACAATTAAGTTAATTAGTAGCACTTTTATTACTATTCAGTACTTTTACAATGTTACACTTTAGTTATTCAGCGATGCACTTCTCATGTAATTCCCGATTCAGCCAGCGACTTAATCCCGAATAGTGCTTTAAATGCAAAGCACTAAATCTATGTTAATTTCTTCTACTAAATAAAGTTAAATAAATAAATAATGTACATCTGCAAAAGGTGCTGTTCGCACAACATTAGTTATATTAATAATAACAATGAGAAGAAGAACAACATGAAAAACATAAATTATTATTAAGACTTTTAAAATTAAAACATCTTTTGACTCCAATTAAAGTATATATTCACATTAATATTATCAATTTTATTGATTTAGATAAATTTTAAAATGTAAAGGCTTGATAACCAAGCAAGCTGTGGGAATAATCTTTCCGCAATTGTATTTCCAAACACCCAATTAACAGCCTGTCCGAGAATTTTTTTCATTTATATTAGTAAAAAGATTTTTGTAAAGATTCAAAGTTATCAATTTTATTTGACGTGTTATATGCTAAAGAGGTAAAAATTTTCTAATACTAACCAATGGCAATGGACTAGACCAAAACTCGTTGGTCTCGATGGACCTGGGTCTATTGCCAACCTTGTATCAAACCATTATTTTTGTTACCTATCTATATTAATACAAGACAAAAGTACATATAATACCAATTACTAAGAATCATCAACTAATATATATTTGTTTTTTCAAAAAATATAATTTCCAAATACATTGTTAAATCTCGATTCAATCAATCAAAACCCATCATCACCATTATCTTTTCAATCTTTTAAGCAATAATCAATCAAGTTAATGGTTAAAATACTTTAAAATTGAATCAAATATTTTGACCTGTTTTTCAAATGTGCTATATCTACATCATGAGCCAATCAATGAATCAGTGAACTATCAAATGTTGTCTTGTGGAAATGATGCTCTAAATATTCTTTTTTGTTATATTCGCGCGTATCAATTATAAAAAAATGGAAATCAAGATTTTTTTTTTATAAAGATAATCTTGGCAAATTATAAATTGTCATCCAACTATTTATTTGTATTATAATTTATAAAATCAATCAAAGAAAAACTTTCCATAATAATAATAAAAGAATGGATAAGAGTGTCTCAGACCCTCTAAGTAAGTTAAAAAAAAGATTTAATTTATTTATTTACTTGTGATTAGATTAAAGCTGACTTGCCTTTTTTTTTGGATTAATTCACAGTAGAACATTTTTAAATTTCATGTACTTATTATGGCAAAAAGAAAAATAGAAAATATTTCACTAAAGACCAAAATGATACGTCAGATGGTGAAAGGACAAGAATGAAAAAGAACAACCACCTTTTAAAGCAAAGAAAAGTGCTATTGTCGAAAGTTTTATTATATCAATTTACACAGATTAAAACTTTGACTTCAAAGGATATGCACTGTTTACTGTCCTTGAAGCCAAACGCGGAAAGGGGAATCCTTGCATTTTGTTCATATATCCGTGTATCCCAAAAAATGTTGATATAATTCATTAATGGTTCAGTTTATAATAATATCGTAACCAAAAGAATATCAAGTTTACTAATATTCATACATAAACTGCGCGTTGTCTAAAAGGTATTTTGTATGTTAGAAATTGGATTTTCAATCCAGTCAAGCTTGAACCGTTCTAACAAAGTGGTATTGAATTTGTATCCTGCAATTATTTGCAGGACACTTCGTCGTCATATTAATATTTTTTAAAAAAAATATTATAAGCTATCAGCTTGGTTTTCAGTTGAAATAATTGGCCTAGAAAGTTCGCTATTATTAAATAAAATAAATAACTCCTCCGTCTTTAATTATACGTCGTTATTGTATTCAATTAGTAACATAACTTTCAAAGAACGTCTTACACCACGCTCGATCTAGTACACCTGGTATTTAGCAACCATCCTGTGAGTTTTGAAATCCAAATTCCAGAAGCAAAGTTGGGTCAGAATGTTTCTGTGTGTAGCAATACATTTACCCAACGCTTGGATATCTAAATTGCATTAATTACTTTAAGCGTTGAACTTTTTGAATTTTTTAATTTTCATTTGGGAGAATTTCCTATAATGTAATCCAGTAGGTTTTTGAAATTGGGTTAGAGTGTTCCTAGGTATAGTAATATACTTTCCCCAATAACAATTCATCAAACCTAATACCAAAACTTTATTATTATTTAGTATTATTGTTTGGGTGATGCAGTTTATTTACTTAATCAACATCAATTGCCTGCATTGTTTATCAAAGAACAAGTAAAAAGGAAAGGCCGAGAAGTAAAGGTTATCTGTGATTGGGATGAATGTTGTAATTTCTCAATTCAGTGAGGAAACAACAGAGAATTTAGCTTCTTCTGACAGATGGTAGGTAACAATAGATTATAGTATTAGGACAAAGAAGAAAACTTGATGTTGGTAATTTTGCAATCTACTTTCCTTTGGAGAAAGACATCCCAGAGTTGCATCTTGCGCCCTTTAGAAAAGAACCCCTATCTATAAGAATGCAGAGAAGAGGATTTACAAAGATCCTGACAAATAAAATTACACTAAAAAGAAAATTTAAATCTACATTTTTGGACTAATTATCTAATTATGATTACATTGTTATTTATCGGAAGTCTCCATTACTATAAAATTTAGAGGTTTTGTGTAATACTGCTGAGTCAAGTTAAATATAATACGTTTTACAAGATATTAATCATGTGATTAACGAAATTTTAATTTAAAGTGTGCAGACAAGCAATCAAAATTTTTTAATTTTTTTAATAAAATAAAAAATAAAACAAACACCAACACCTTTTGCCTTTTCAAAGTAATTAACTTAAAAAAATGACTAAAACATACACCATAGAAGAAGTTGCTCAACATAACACCGAGGATTCCATCTGGATCATAGTTCATGAGAAAGTTTTTGATGTAACAAAGTTTCTTAGTGATCATCCTGGCGGAAAAAAAGTTTTATTGAAAGTTGCTGGTGTGGATGCCACAAAGCAATTTGATAATTTTCATAATTTGTCCACATTAGAAAAATATTCTTCTCAATTATGTATTGGTGAAATTGGTTCTGGGCCAACTGAAGAAACAATCGATGAAGCCTTTTCTGGAGATGGTCCATTTGGTGATCTTGTACCTCATGGCGATCCTTATTGGTATCAAGATTTCTATAGTCCATACTATAATGATAACCATCGTCGTGTACGCGCTGCTGTAAGAGTATTTGTTGAAAAGGAGATTATGCCTTATGCTTATGAATGGGATGAAGCTAAAAGAATTCCTAAAGAATTATTCATAAAAATGGCTGATGCCGGTATTTTAGCTGGTGTTGTAGGTGCACCATGGCCAACAGCGTATGTATATATACAAGTATTTACATTTATCTATGTGCGTATTTATTGTTTATGTATTATATATACGATTCAATTAAATCAAACTATTTCATCTACACATAAAATTTTGTCTATTTGTTAAACAATTCTTATTAGTTATACCGATAAACCTCCCGTTGGTGGAATTAAACCTGAAGACTTTGATCATTTCGCAGAATTTGTTCTTTCTGATGAATTGGCTCGTTGTGGTTCGGGTGGTATTCTTTGGGGTTTGACTGGTGGTATGTTTTCACTTATTAATTAAGAGAATTTTTTAAAAAAAAAATCACAAACCATTTATGATGATAATAAAATTATTTTTATATATTTTTTTTCAAAAAAAAAAAAAAAGGTTTGGGTATTGGACTTCCACCAATTCTTAAATTTGGTAGTGAAGAACTAAAGAAAAGAGTTGTACCTGAATGTCTTTCTGGTCATAAAAACATCTGTCTTGCTATTACAGAACCATACGCTGGATCCGATGTAGCAAATATTAAAACTGAAGCCAAATTATCTGATGATGGTCAACATTATATTGTAAATGGTGAAAAGAAATGGATAACCAATGGTACATTTGCTGATTATTTCACTACTGCGGTCCGTACTGGAGGTCCTGGCATGGGTGGAATTTCTCTTCTTTTAATAGAAAGAACAATGCCAGGTGTTAATACTCGTCAAATGTTATGTTCTGGTGTATGGTCATCTGGTACAGCATATATCACATTTGATGATGTAAAAGTTCCAAAACGTAACCTTGTTGGTAAAGAAAATGGTGGATTCAAGGTAATTCATAAATAAAAAATTTTCTTTTTTTTTTTTTTTTTGAGAAAAAATTCAATTAAATAATTAAATATAATTTATTTTTATTTTTACATAGTGTATTATGCACAATTTTAATCATGAACGTATGGGTATTGCTATACAAGCCACAAGGTTTGCACGTGTTTGTTATGAAGAAGCAATGAAATATGCACACAAGCGTAAAACTTTTGGACAAAAACTTGTTGATCATGCTGTTATTCGTAATAAACTTGCACACATGGCAAGAAAAATTGAAGCAACACATGCTTGGATGGAAACTTTAATTTATCAAACAAATCATATGTCCGGTAATGAAGCAATGACGAGACTTGGAGGTCCAATTGCTTTATTAAAGGCTCAATCTACACAAACATTTGAATATTGTGCTCGTGAGGCTGCTCAAATTTTTGGTGGTTTAGCATATACTCGTGGAGGGTAAATAAAAAAATCCTTTAAAGAAACTACATGCATACTATATATTTTGGATATTAACTATTTTTTTATTCTTTTGAAACAGTCAAGCTGAAAAGGTTGAACGTCTTTATCGTGAAGTACGTGCCTATGCTATTCCAGGTGGTTCAGAAGAAATTATGCTTGATCTTGGTGTTAGACAATCTTTAAAGGTTGCGCAATTTTATGGTGCCAAACTATAAAATAATAATAAACATATAGATTGATAGATTTGACAAAATGTGTGAATGGATAATTGAATTAATATATATGGATGGGTTTAATGGGTAGATTGGTGTGGATTAATTGATAAATAAATAATTTATTAGAAATATATTTTTGTAAATAAATTTATTATTAATTGTCAGAAACAATATTTACAAGCAAAATGACAATGATTAAAATTACATATATATTTATTTATTTATTTATATTTAATCATCCATTATTTTTTTTTTATTTTTTTTTTGATTTAATCATTTTTTATTTTAATTATTTTAATTCAAAAAAATTTTTTTTTCAACTAATAAAAATATGAATTTAAAAAAACTTCTATTTTTTTTAAATTATTTATTTGATTGATTATCTACCAAACCAACCACCACCACCGCTGCTAACTCCACCAACACTACCAACACCAGCACTACCAACACCACTATTACTTTGTTGAGAAGATTGTTCCATTTGTTGTTGTACCATTTGTTGATTTAATTCTGCCCATCGTTGTCCAACTCTATCATTATGTTTTAAAAATTTTTCTGCACACCTATTCACACATGTAACCTTAGATTAAATTAAAAAAAGAAAGATATTTTTTTAATTTGATTTTTAATAGTGAAGTGGTGTATACTAGTAATATATATATCTATATATAAATATACACATACTTCTTTTGTATTTAATGCTTTTGATGTGAAATCATTAATACAATCGTTAAAACATCTTTCTACCAAATTCGTATAAAATTTCATCAAATCTCTAACCTTTTTTTATATTATGGTAATAGTAATAAATAAATAATAAGTAAGGAAGGATTTAAAAATTAAAATTAAATACATTTCCTTTTTTTTTTTTACCTGTTTTTGCTCAATTGATTTTTGAATATGAGCTCTTTCAGCATCATTGTACATTTGAAAGTCCATTTTTTTTCAATTGATCTTTATTAAATATGATTTTTTTTTTTCAGTTTACTTTTTTTTTTATATAAAGAGATGGAAATCACATGATTTATTTTGTTTATAAAATTAAATTTTTTTTTTTGATTATCGTTATTTGTTATAGCAAAAAAAAAAAAAAAATGTCTAAAGCAGCAGCAGCAGCTCAAAGAAAATTCTTTAGAAACTTTCAAATTACTCTATAAAACAGTCATTCATTTTGCCAGAGTAATTTCGGTCAAAGTGTAACCTTAACATTCAAAACAATATCAAATTCTGGATCAAGTTCTTTGTTCAAATCTTTAAAGATTTGCCTTCGTTTATGGCTATAGTGCAAATTTTTGTCATTGATCTACTTGGACTTTTTGATATTGAATAAATATTCATAAAAAATCCAATTTGAATGAATCAATTAGATAGGGTATTGAGTGAAATAAAGATAAAGATGGATAGATCTAAAGGCTGGCGAGGATGGATCAACGGAACCGGTGTTTTAATAATTTCCAATCTGACTCTTTCAAGCAACCTCCAATATAATGAAATTATAATGATGCTCTTTACTATGTAGAACGCGGGATGTTGATGATGAAGACAGTGTTGCAGCTTTGATGTAGTTATTTATGCTTACTAATTGCATTTATAAATACCAAGTTCAATATCAATTGAAATCTTCTAGTTCAGAGGATTGTAGAATCATACATATTTATACATTATATACTGTATTTTTAATAAATAAAAATAAAGTGACCAGCATACTGTTGTTATTTAGTTTTAATATATAAATAAGATTTAAGTTCCATTTTTTGATTTCTTGACTCATTTGAATGCGACTCTAAAACATTACATATAAAAAAGCTATCATCCTAGGGTTATAAAGTTTTCCAAAATAAGGAATGACAGTGATAATAATAATTACGCTTACCATTCTATTAATTTCTTTAATTGTCCAAATATCGTTATCATTCGTCATGGCAATTTTTCTACAGTACCATATTCAGTCTTGTAATTTTTGGCAATTAAATAATTGATGTTTCAAGTCGTTGACTCTAGTATAATAAAATCGATTAAATCTGGTAACTTTTGTAATCATAATCAACAATTTACTATTGCTAATAATTAATTATAGTTTAGGTAATAATTTGAGGATTTTGTATCTAGTTGAATGTAGTTTTAAATGCAAAGGATATTCTTTGGAAAAATGCATAAGTACATGGTAAATATAATTTTTAAATGTTTTAAATGTAAAGAATATTCTTTGAATGTAATTTTTTAAATGTAAAGATCCCTTTTAGCAAAATGAATGACTGTTTTATAGAGTAATTTGAAAGTTTCTAAAGAATTTTCGTTGAAGTTTATTATAAAAGGAAAGAAAAAAAAAGTGTGAATTTTTTATTCTCAAAAATAGCAAGATTAAAATGAAAAAAAAAAATTTAGTTGTTACAAATAATAAAAATTAATATAAAAATAGGAAATCGATCATTGTTTGGGGATTTTCAGTTCCGAATGCTAACAATCGATGTTATTTATAGCCTGGCGAGACAAAACTGTTTTTTTCTGTAAAGAAGTCGGAATGGAATAAACGGACTCTCTTTACCAGTCACAATAAGTTTTAAAGTTTTAATATGAAAATATTATTTTTAGAATTCAAATAAGTTTTTTTATATATAAGAACGTCGATAAGCGTCGATAAAATTTCCAAAAAATAAAAAATAAAAAATAAAAAATAAAAACAATGAGCACAATATTCCCCCCAGAACTATTAACTGAAATTTTTGAACGCTTGTACTTGGAAGAGGACAAACCAACTCTTTTTTCTTGTTGTTTAGTAGATAAGGGTTGGCATAAGTACTGTATAAAATTGTTATGGAGAGAGCCATTTGAATCAAAAGGCAGCGTTAAAATATTGATAAACTGCTTAAAGCACTATTCAGAACCCGGCACTCTTTTAAGAGAAGATGACGTTCAACTAGACTTCGAATTGTTAGGAGCAGGTCAAATAAGACCCCTATACAATTATGCAGCATTCGCTAGAAGATTGGCTATTTTTGAGGGATATTCGGAATTAGTAAAAGGAGAAAATATCAGCAAAGATTTACAAAGACTTCATGCAAACTTATTAATTAAAAATTTGGTAAATCTGATGTTAAAATCTGCCAAAATCCAGGAAATTTATTTAGGTGATTTAATCCCTTATCTGCCAAATAACTTTCATGAAAATCGAGAACTTCACTTTGAAAATATCAGAGAATTCCATTATGTTAATACAGATTCGCCTGGTTTATTGAATAATTTTGTTGGAATTGCTAATGAAATAAAAAAAATAAGTGTTGAAATAAAAAAACCTGACGAGGCTGGTGATGGATTTGGTGAACTGATAAATCGGCAATCTAAATTAAGAATAATGCACCTTATTGTAGAAAAAGATTGCTCTTTATTTAGAACTACATTGGAGGTATTATTGGGTAAATCAGGCTTGTTAACCGAATTCAAAGGCTATATTCACACTATGGATGAAATGTTGAAAGAAGGAGCAGAATTCACAAACATGAAAAAATTGAACCTATTTAATCATTATGATGATGAGAATAATTCAATGAGTTATTTCAAGCATGCTGAATTTCCATCACTTGAAGAATTTCATTTTCAGTTTAATGCTGAAGGTGATATAGATGATTTTATTCAGTTTATTAGCCAAAATGGGTCAAATCTAAAAGTTATTGTCATTGAAGGCAATCCTGACGAAATTTCACTTGAACTTTTCATCGAAAAAATCACAATAACTTGCAGAAATTTAAAACGTTTATCGACCCCTATATCACCATGATTATCAGACTTTTTTAGATCAGTTGTCTGAAAATTGTGCTGGGCTAAAGATCGTTAAAGAGGAAATTTAATTTGAAAGCTTTAAAGGTTATAGTTAGGCAAAATTCGTATTTATTGTAAAGAGATGAAAATATTTAATTGATTTATCTAATATAATATAATGAACATTAACAATATATATAATAATATCACACATTTTATTAAAAAATATATAATATCACATATAATATAATCAACAATATATATAATATCAACAACATATAATATAATATAATCAACAATATATATAATATCAACAACATATAATATAATATAATCAACAATATATATAATAACACCTTATAATATAATCAACAATATATATAATATCAACATATAATATAATCAACAATATATATAATATCCACATACAATATAATTAATAATATCCATCACATATTATTATGACAGTATATATAATTAGAACATCGTATATATTTACACACTACATAGACAAATAGAAAATACTACTTTGTAGGCTCACAATATATAAAAATGATGAACCGAGACGCGTTTGGAGAACTTGTGATCCTAGATTTAATATTGAAATCACGACTCCTGTTGCAAAATTTGGAGATAGAGGTTTGATGATGTGTAGTTGTTTTTCGGGAAAGGGTTTATGCACATTAGTGAAAATAGATTGTAAATTAAATAGCTTAGGGTATATACAAATACTAGAAACCAATTTTCTACCTTCGGCTGAAAAATATTTAATAACAGGGTCATTTGTACCAAGATTATTCATACCATAAAAAATTGGTTTTCAACAAATGAGATTAACGTTTTGTCTAATTGGCCAAGCTAGTCACCTGACTTGAATCCAATTGAGCATTCATGGTCAGAATGGAAAGAGGAAATAGAAGGCGCCAAAAACCCCGAAAATATTATCGAATTTTAAATGATGTCTTAATGAAATTTATTGGGAGCGTGTCGGAGCAATAATTGATGGCAAACAAAATACTGAATTCGTACCGTACATATATTCTTTATGAATTTATTTATTAATTATTTTTTTGGCGACAGTTTTATCTTTTTTTTGACAAAGAAATGAGAAATTTTTTGATCAAAGTTTGATTTTTTTGAACACTGTATAAAATTTTTATGGAAATGAAATTTCGCACAAATAATTCGAAAAACATAAGCTACTTTTGTCACCCCAGATATCATTTAAAGACAATCGAGAATAATCTTCCAGCAAATATTGATCGAACTTTGCTCAAATCGACCAACGAAATACAGTAGGTGTTGTTGTTGTTGAGGATGATTCGGATAATTCTGATGATGCTGATTATATTAATATTGATGTTAACAGCGGAGTTTTATTGGATTCGTATAGTGGTGGCGGAGATTGGCAGTAACCTTCACTAACTCATCACTTATTTTTTATAATCATATTAGCATTTTCATTATATTATTTATTATCAATCAGTTTTTCATTTTATTATTGGCATTATCGTTTTTATTATTATTATTATTTACTACCGTTATTATTTATCATTTATCTTTGGATTTTAAGTAGCATTTTGGTTATTATTTGAGTGTTATTTAATTTATTGGAATTCGTATTTCGTAAAAATAAGCATAATTTTTTTCAAGCGAGCATTGTTTTGACGAAAAAAAATTGATTTTTTAATTGTTAGTTCAATAAAAATATTAGAAAATGAAAACAATTTGATGAAACTATACTACAATGTAATTTTTTTATTAATTTTAAACGTGTGCACGACCTTTGTCCATGTAATGTATATAAGTTTGAAAAGAATATCCCAGGAATATAAAGAATATTTTGAAAGTGTTAATAAATAAATGGCAGAATAAGTTTTACAGCATCCAGCACATCATTCTCTAAATTAGTAAATTTACAATTACGATAGAAATAAGACTGATCGTCTGTTTATACGGATTTCACCGAAGTTAACACATGAAACAATAATTTTTTTCTTTGATATTTTTCTAATTTTTTGTTCTATAGAAGATCAGAAAAATGGAATTTCTGTTATAGTAATAGTGTTCTTTAATAATATTCAATCGGATCCGCTTTACCAGTAACAATAAACTTTAAAAGTTTTAATATTTTTAGAATTCAAATAAGTTTTTTTGTATATAAGAAAAGTATTAAAGCTTGACGAAATTTCCAAAAAAAAAGTAAAACAATGAACCCATTATTATTATCACCAGAATTATTGGCTAATGTTTTTAAATACGTATACTTGGGAGGGGGCAAACCAACTCTTTTTTCTTGTTGTTTAGTAGATAGGCGTTGGAGTAACTACTGTGTAAAATTTTTATGGAGAAAACCATTTGAATCAAAAGGCAGCGTTAAAATATTGATAAACTGCTTAAAGCACTATTCAAAACGCAGAACTCTTTTAAGAAAAGATGACGTTCAACTAAACTTCGAGCTGTTAGAAGCAGATCTAACAAAACCCCTATACAATTATGCAGCATTCGCTAAAAGATTGGCTATTTTTGAGGGATATTCGGAATTAGTAAAAGGTGAAAATATCAGCAAAGATTTAAAAAGACTCCATGCAAATTTATTAATTAAAAATTTGGTAAATCTGATATTAAAATCTGCCAAAATCAAGGAAATTTATTTGGATTATTTGACAATTCCTTATCTGCCAAATAATTTTCATAAAAATTCAGGCCTTCACTTTAAAAATATTAAAATATTGCATTATAATTACGATAATACAGATTCGCCCGGTTTATTGAATAATTTCGTTGGAATTGCTAATAAAATTGAAAAATTAAGTGTTGAAATAAAAAAATCCGATGAGGCTGGTGATGGACTAGGTGAACTGATAAGTCAGCAATCTGAATTAAAAATAATGCATCTTCTTGTAGAACAAGATTGCTCTTTATTTAGAACTACATTGGAGGCATTATTGGGTAAATCAGGTTCATTAATAGAATTCAGAGGCTACATTCACACTATGGATGAAATGTTGAAAGAAGGAGCAGAATTCACAAACATGAAAAAACTGTACCTATTTAATCATTATGATGATGGGAATATTTCAATGACTAGTTTCAAGGATGCTAAATTTCCACAACTTGAAGAATTTCATTTTCAGTTTAATGCCGAAGGTGATATAGATGATCTTATTCAGTTTATTGGCCGAAATGGGTCAAATCTAAAAGTTATTGTCATTGAAGGCAATCCTGACGAAAATTCACTTGAACTTTTTATTGAAAAAATCACAATAACTTGCAGAAATTTAAAATATTTATATTTACCAACTTCTTATCATCGTGATTACCAAGCCTCCTTAGAGAACTTCACTATATATACTGGATTTGCTGTTGCTGACAGATTTGTAATGTCTGATGATGATGGTGTTGATGTTGTTGACAGATTTGTAATGTCTGATGATGATGTTGTTGTTGTTGATGCTGATGTTGATGTTGATGACAAATTAAAAGCCAACAAATTAAAATTAAAAGTCAATGAATTAAATAATAGGCTAAATGAATTAAAAAAAATAAATGGCGAAGAATTAGTTGGATTGATTGATTTATCAAACAAATTGCTTAAAGTATTAAATATAATATATGATTGCATTTATTGTGTAGAAAATAATAAGTATGATGGCTTGCTTAATAAATTAATTGACCTATTGAAAGAACCCTTAAATATTAGTTTAAAAATAGTAAAAGAATTAGATGATCAATTAAACAGCGAAGTATTGTGCGATAGCTGTTCAACTAAAAAATATAGAAATGAAATAGATAGATTTCTTTATCGATATAAAGAAGATTCAAAGACTGTTAAATGGATTCCATTTGATGAACTTAAAGATGTGAAGTATTTAGACAAAGGTGGGTTTAGTAAGGTTTATATAGCAACATGGATTAACTATAGTGAACCATTTATTAATAAATTTGGGGAAAAAAGGGTTGTGCTGAAAAAATTAAATAAGTTTAATTCTATTTTAGACATTTGCAATGAGGTAAAAGTTTGAAAGATATTATTTTTCATAAAATATTATTAAATCATAACAAATATTATTTTATAACTTTTTAGTTAGAAGCAAATGATATACTTTATTTTTCTGTTAATAAATGTTTTGGAATTACAAAAGATCCAAATGAAAATAATTACATATTGGTATTTGAGCATGCCCCAAATGGAGATTTACATACCCATTTATCAAAAAGTTTTAAAGAAATTACTTGGAAAGATAAAATTACATCACTTTTTCGGATTTCAGATGGGTAATTTTTATTAATTTATCATATTTTATTAAAATAAATAAATGATTTAATTTATTTATTTATTTATAAATTAGATTAAAGAATATTCATGATAATGATTACATTCATCATGATTTGCACAGTGGTAATATTTTTTCATATGGAAATGATATGTGCGTTGTAGGTGATTTAGGGTTGTGTCAACAAGTAATAAATAAAACAGAACATCCAGACGAAATCTTTGGAGTCATGCCATATGTGGCACCTGAAGTATTATCAGAAAAACCATATACAAAAAAATCAGATGTTTATAGTTTTGGTATGATCATGTGGGAATATACTACAGGAAAAAAACCATTCTATGATAGATCACATAATTTTAAACTTATTTTGGATATTTTGAAAGGAAAACGGCCCGAAGTTACTGAGGACACACCCCAATTCTATGCTGATTTAATGAAAAAATGTTGGGATCCCATGCCAGAAAATCGACCCGATTTTAGCGAAATTCGTGAATGTTTAGGTAAATATTGTCATTATAATGGATTTTATAGAGAAGAAAAAGAAAGTATTAAATTGGCAGAAGACAAACGTCAAGAAATTATCACTTCAGAAAAATATTTGTCAGATGAAAAAACTTATAAACATCATCAAGAATCATTCTATATAAATCGTCCACTAAAAAAATTTATTGAACAAGCTAATTCATCAACTAGTTTAGATAATAATTTATCTCCTTCATTACATTTATGCAATTATGATTGGGAGGCTAACAAATTAGTTTTTATTAATGAATAATTTTGTTTAGTGATTTAAGTTATAAGAAAGTGTTTTACAATTATATACAATTAAGTTAATTAGTAGCACTTTTATTACTATTCAGTACTTTTACAATGTTACACTTTAGTTATTCAGCGATGCACTTCTCATGTAATTCCCGATTCAGCCAGCGACTTAATCCCGAATAGTGCTTTAAATGCAAAGCACTAAATCTATGTTAATTTCTTCTACTAAATAAAGTTAAATAAATAAATAATGTACATCTGCAAAAGGTGCTGTTCGCACAACATTAGTTATATTAATAATAACAATGAGAAGAAGAACAACATGAAAAACATAAATTATTATTAAGACTTTTAAAATTAAAACATCTTTTGACTCCAATTAAAGTATATATTCACATTAATATTATCAATTTTATTGATTTAGATAAATTTTAAAATGTAAAGGCTTGATAACCAAGCAAGCTGTGGGAATAATCTTTCCGCAATTGTATTTCCAAACACCCAATTAACAGCCTGTCCGAGAATTTTTTTCATTTATATTAGTAAAAAGATTTTTGTAAAGATTCAAAGTTATCAATTTTATTTGACGTGTTATATGCTAAAGAGGTAAAAATTTTCTAATACTAACCAATGGCAATGGACTAGACCAAAACTCGTTGGTCTCGATGGACCTGGGTCTATTGCCAACCTTGTATCAAACCATTATTTTTGTTACCTATCTATATTAATACAAGACAAAAGTACATATAATACCAATTACTAAGAATCATCAACTAATATATATTTGTTTTTTCAAAAAATATAATTTCCAAATACATTGTTAAATCTCGATTCAATCAATCAAAACCCATCATCACCATTATCTTTTCAATCTTTTAAGCAATAATCAATCAAGTTAATGGTTAAAATACTTTAAAATTGAATCAAATATTTTGACCTGTTTTTCAAATGTGCTATATCTACATCATGAGCCAATCAATGAATCAGTGAACTATCAAATGTTGTCTTGTGGAAATGATGCTCTAAATATTCTTTTTTGTTATATTCGCGCGTATCAATTATAAAAAAATGGAAATCAAGATTTTTTTTTTATAAAGATAATCTTGGCAAATTATAAATTGTCATCCAACTATTTATTTGTATTATAATTTATAAAATCAATCAAAGAAAAACTTTCCATAATAATAATAAAAGAATGGATAAGAGTGTCTCAGACCCTCTAAGTAAGTTAAAAAAAAGATTTAATTTATTTATTTACTTGTGATTAGATTAAAGCTGACTTGCCTTTTTTTTTGGATTAATTCACAGTAGAACATTTTTAAATTTCATGTACTTATTATGGCAAAAAGAAAAATAGAAAATATTTCACTAAAGACCAAAATGATACGTCAGATGGTGAAAGGACAAGAATGAAAAAGAACAACCACCTTTTAAAGCAAAGAAAAGTGCTATTGTCGAAAGTTTTATTATATCAATTTACACAGATTAAAACTTTGACTTCAAAGGATATGCACTGTTTACTGTCCTTGAAGCCAAACGCGGAAAGGGGAATCCTTGCATTTTGTTCATATATCCGTGTATCCCAAAAAATGTTGATATAATTCATTAATGGTTCAGTTTATAATAATATCGTAACCAAAAGAATATCAAGTTTACTAATATTCATACATAAACTGCGCGTTGTCTAAAAGGTATTTTGTATGTTAGAAATTGGATTTTCAATCCAGTCAAGCTTGAACCGTTCTAACAAAGTGGTATTGAATTTGTATCCTGCAATTATTTGCAGGACACTTCGTCGTCATATTAATATTTTTTAAAAAAAATATTATAAGCTATCAGCTTGGTTTTCAGTTGAAATAATTGGCCTAGAAAGTTCGCTATTATTAAATAAAATAAATAACTCCTCCGTCTTTAATTATACGTCGTTATTGTATTCAATTAGTAACCTAACTTTCAAAGAACGTCTTACACCACGCTCGATCTAGTACACCTGGTATTTAGCAACCATCCTGTGAGTTTTGAAATCCAAATTCCAGAAGCAAAGTTGGGTCAGAATGTTTCTGTGTGTAGCAATACATTTACCCAACGCTTGGATATCTAAATTGCATTAATTACTTTAAGCGTTGAACTTTTTGAATTTTTTAATTTTCATTTGGGAGAATTTCCTATAATGTAATCCAGTAGGTTTTTGAAATTGGGTTAGAGTGTTCCTAGGTATAGTAATATACTTTCCCCAATAACAATTCATCAAACCTAATACCAAAACTTTATTATTATTTAGTATTATTGTTTGGGTGATGCAGTTTATTTACTTAATCAACATCAATTGCCTGCATTGTTTATCAAAGAACAAGTAAAAAGGAAAGGCCGAGAAGTAAAGGTTATCTGTGATTGGGATGAATGTTGTAATTTCTCAATTCAGTGAGGAAACAACAGAGAATTTAGCTTCTTCTGACAGATGGTAGGTAACAATAGATTATAGTATTAGGACAAAGAAGAAAACTTGATGTTGGTAATTTTGCAATCTACTTTCCTTTGGAGAAAGACATCCCAGAGTTGCATCTTGCGCCCTTTAGAAAAGAACCCCTATCTATAAGAATGCAGAGAAGAGGATTTACAAAGATCCTGACAAATAAAATTACACTAAAAAGAAAATTTAAATCTACATTTTTGGACTAATTATCTAATTATGATTACATTGTTATTTATCGGAAGTCTCCATTACTATAAAATTTAGAGGTTTTGTGTAATACTGCTGAGTCAAGTTAAATATAATACGTTTTACAAGATATTAATCATGTGATTAACGAAATTTTAATTTAAAGTGTGCAGACAAGCAATCAAAATTTTTTAATTTTTTTAATAAAATAAAAAATAAAACAAACACCAACACCTTTTGCCTTTTCAAAGTAATTAACTTAAAAAAATGACTAAAACATACACCATAGAAGAAGTTGCTCAACATAACACCGAGGATTCCATCTGGATCATAGTTCATGAGAAAGTTTTTGATGTAACAAAGTTTCTTAGTGATCATCCTGGCGGAAAAAAAGTTTTATTGAAAGTTGCTGGTGTGGATGCCACAAAGCAATTTGATAATTTTCATAATTTGTCCACATTAGAAAAATATTCTTCTCAATTATGTATTGGTGAAATTGGTTCTGGGCCAACTGAAGAAACAATCGATGAAGCCTTTTCTGGAGATGGTCCATTTGGTGATCTTGTACCTCATGGCGATCCTTATTGGTATCAAGATTTCTATAGTCCATACTATAATGATAACCATCGTCGTGTACGCGCTGCTGTAAGAGTATTTGTTGAAAAGGAGATTATGCCTTATGCTTATGAATGGGATGAAGCTAAAAGAATTCCTAAAGAATTATTCATAAAAATGGCTGATGCCGGTATTTTAGCTGGTGTTGTAGGTGCACCATGGCCAACAGCGTATGTATATATACAAGTATTTACATTTATCTATGTGCGTATTTATTGTTTATGTATTATATATACGATTCAATTAAATCAAACTATTTCATCTACACATAAAATTTTGTCTATTTGTTAAACAATTCTTATTAGTTATACCGATAAACCTCCCGTTGGTGGAATTAAACCTGAAGACTTTGATCATTTCGCAGAATTTGTTCTTTCTGATGAATTGGCTCGTTGTGGTTCGGGTGGTATTCTTTGGGGTTTGACTGGTGGTATGTTTTCACTTATTAATTAAGAGAATTTTTTAAAAAAAAAATCACAAACCATTTATGATGATAATAAAATTATTTTTATATATTTTTTTTCAAAAAAAAAAAAAAAGGTTTGGGTATTGGACTTCCACCAATTCTTAAATTTGGTAGTGAAGAACTAAAGAAAAGAGTTGTACCTGAATGTCTTTCTGGTCATAAAAACATCTGTCTTGCTATTACAGAACCATACGCTGGATCCGATGTAGCAAATATTAAAACTGAAGCCAAATTATCTGATGATGGTCAACATTATATTGTAAATGGTGAAAAGAAATGGATAACCAATGGTACATTTGCTGATTATTTCACTACTGCGGTCCGTACTGGAGGTCCTGGCATGGGTGGAATTTCTCTTCTTTTAATAGAAAGAACAATGCCAGGTGTTAATACTCGTCAAATGTTATGTTCTGGTGTATGGTCATCTGGTACAGCATATATCACATTTGATGATGTAAAAGTTCCAAAACGTAACCTTGTTGGTAAAGAAAATGGTGGATTCAAGGTAATTCATAAATAAAAAATTTTCTTTTTTTTTTTTTTTTTGAGAAAAAATTCAATTAAATAATTAAATATAATTTATTTTTATTTTTACATAGTGTATTATGCACAATTTTAATCATGAACGTATGGGTATTGCTATACAAGCCACAAGGTTTGCACGTGTTTGTTATGAAGAAGCAATGAAATATGCACACAAGCGTAAAACTTTTGGACAAAAACTTGTTGATCATGCTGTTATTCGTAATAAACTTGCACACATGGCAAGAAAAATTGAAGCAACACATGCTTGGATGGAAACTTTAATTTATCAAACAAATCATATGTCCGGTAATGAAGCAATGACGAGACTTGGAGGTCCAATTGCTTTATTAAAGGCTCAATCTACACAAACATTTGAATATTGTGCTCGTGAGGCTGCTCAAATTTTTGGTGGTTTAGCATATACTCGTGGAGGGTAAATAAAAAAATCCTTTAAAGAAACTACATGCATACTATATATTTTGGATATTAACTATTTTTTTATTCTTTTGAAACAGTCAAGCTGAAAAGGTTGAACGTCTTTATCGTGAAGTACGTGCCTATGCTATTCCAGGTGGTTCAGAAGAAATTATGCTTGATCTTGGTGTTAGACAATCTTTAAAGGTTGCGCAATTTTATGGTGCCAAACTATAAAATAATAATAAACATATAGATTGATAGATTTGACAAAATGTGTGAATGGATAATTGAATTAATATATATGGATGGGTTTAATGGGTAGATTGGTGTGGATTAATTGATAAATAAATAATTTATTAGAAATATATTTTTGTAAATAAATTTATTATTAATTGTCAGAAACAATATTTACAAGCAAAATGACAATGATTAAAATTACATATATATTTATTTATTTATTTATATTTAATCATCCATTATTTTTTTTTTATTTTTTTTTTGATTTAATCATTTTTTATTTTAATTATTTTAATTCAAAAAAATTTTTTTTTCAACTAATAAAAATATGAATTTAAAAAAACTTCTATTTTTTTTAAATTATTTATTTGATTGATTATCTACCAAACCAACCACCACCACCGCTGCTAACTCCACCAACACTACCAACACCAGCACTACCAACACCACTATTACTTTGTTGAGAAGATTGTTCCATTTGTTGTTGTACCATTTGTTGATTTAATTCTGCCCATCGTTGTCCAACTCTATCATTATGTTTTAAAAATTTTTCTGCACACCTATTCACACATGTAACCTTAGATTAAATTAAAAAAAGAAAGATATTTTTTTAATTTGATTTTTAATAGTGAAGTGGTGTATACTAGTAATATATATATCTATATATAAATATACACATACTTCTTTTGTATTTAATGCTTTTGATGTGAAATCATTAATACAATCGTTAAAACATCTTTCTACCAAATTCGTATAAAATTTCATCAAATCTCTAACCTTTTTTTATATTATGGTAATAGTAATAAATAAATAATAAGTAAGGAAGGATTTAAAAATTAAAATTAAATACATTTCCTTTTTTTTTTTTACCTGTTTTTGCTCAATTGATTTTTGAATATGAGCTCTTTCAGCATCATTGTACATTTGAAAGTCCATTTTTTTTCAATTGATCTTTATTAAATATGATTTTTTTTTTTCAGTTTACTTTTTTTTTTATATAAAGAGATGGAAATCACATGATTTATTTTGTTTATAAAATTAAATTTTTTTTTTTGATTATCGTTATTTGTTATAGCAAAAAAAAAAAAAAAATGTCTAAAGCAGCAGCAGCAGCTCAAAGAAAACTTGCTCAAGTAAAATGTTTAATACCAGCTGGAAAAGCAACACCACAACCACCACTTAGTGCTACATTAGGTCAGCGTGGTATAAAAGTAATGGAATTTTGTAAATTGTTTAACGAGCGTACGAAAAAGTTCGAAGTGGGAACTCTCATTCCTACTCGTATAAAAATTAATCCCGATCGAACTTTTACTTTCGAGACAAACTTACCACCTATTACTTGGCTATTGAAACGTGCTGCTAAAATTGAAAAAGGGGCTAGTAAAGCAGGTCATGAATGGGTTGGTAAAATAAGTTTGAAAGAACTTTATGAAATAGCATTGATAAAACATAATCAAGAAAATTTAAAACGTTCAAGTTTACAAAGTATTTGTAAATCAATTATAGCAACAGCTAAAGGAATGGGTATTCAAGTTGTACCATGAATTATTTTTAATAATAATTATTAAATTACAATAAAATGTATATATTTAATGAATTAATACGAAATTAAATAAATAAATAAATGTATATCATCATCATCATCATCATCATCATCATCATCATCATCATCATCTTTCATATACTTTTGTGAAATTACTAGGAAATAAACCTCTTTTTTTCTTTCTTTTTTCTGCGTTATCATTACCATCTAATAATAATTCACCTTCCCACCAACCATCAGGAAAAGTCCCCAGAACAGCGATTATATCACCAGCATTAAATGAAATTTCTTCTGGAATTGTTGCTTCATATTCATATAAAGTTTCAACTAAATATTTAATCAAATTATTAAATAAATAAATATAAATAGATGATTGGTATTAATTCCATCGATTATATTTATAATATTTTAATGTTTACCGTAGAATTGAATCAATCTACCATCTTCCATATATCGCGCCTTTGGTTTCTGTGGTTGTTGTTGTTGTTGTTGTTGTGGTTGTTGTGGTTGTTGTGGTTGTTGTGGTTGTTGTGGTTGTTGTTGTTGTTGTTGTTGTTGTTGTTGTTGTTGCGGTGGCGGTGGTCTACTTTGAATATTTTGTTTAGAAGCATTCATATTTTGTTGTTGAAGTGCAAGTGAATTATAAGATTGTAGTTGAGGTTGAGACCTTGGTAAAGATTGATTAATATTTTGATAAGGTTGGTGGTAAGATGGCTGTTGTTGGTAAGGAGGTTGTTGCTGATAAGCATTATTTTGAGGATGAGGAGGAACTGTAGATGTATTATTATAATAATTGAATTGTTGATATGAAGATAATCGTGATGATGTTGTTTTTATAGTATTACTTCTTTGCATTTCACGAATGGACGATTGAGATTGTATGTTTTTGTAGTTGCTATGATTGTTGGGTAAAATTCCTGGAATATGGGATGGCGGTGATGATGACGAGGGTGATTGACTTAATGGAATGTTTCTATTATTAGATTCTAATATAGGTTGATTTGATGAATTAATATTATTATTACTTTTATTACTATAACTATTATTATAGAATTGTTTATTTTGTGCAGCTGGAGGTGGTCGCGGTTGCGGTGGCAATTGTTGAAATTTAGCAGACTCGGGTGGTAATTTTCCACCATTTTTAAAATATGCTTCAGCAAGATCATCTTGCTTAACACGGCCTTGAGCATCAAGTAATATCCCTAATGAGTTTGAACCACTACTACTAGTAGTAGAAGTTTTTATTGTATCAGATCTTTCGATTTTATTATTGTTGTTATTATTATTGTTCCCGATAACTGGTGATGTATTTCGTTGTTGTTGACTATTAGGCGAAGAACTACGACGATTTGTAACTAAATTATCTTGTTGTTGTTGATTAATAATATTATTGGCGGCAATAGCAGTAATTGAAGTTGAAGCTGAAGTTGAAATTGACAATCTTTTACGTAAATCACCTGGAGCTTGTATTATGTTGTTGTTAGGTTGGTTATTTAGTAGTGGAGTGTGCGAACGCATATTAGACATGTTTTCTTTAATTTCTTGTTGTTGTGATGAAACAGGACCATAATCTGTAGAAGATAAGGATTTACGCCTTAAATCGCCTGGACCTTGTATTATGTTGTTGCTAGGTTGATTATTTAATAGTGGATCATGTGGACGCATATTAGACATGTTTTCTTTGATTTCTTGTTGTTGTGATGAAATAGGACCATAATCTGTAGAAGATAAAGATTTACGTCTTAAATCACCTGGACCTTGTATTATGTTGTTACTAGGTTGATTATTTAATAGTGGAGTATGTGGACGCATATTAGCCATGTTTTCTTTAATATCTTGTTGTTGTGATGAAATAGGACCATGATCTGTAGAAGATAAGGATTTACGTCTTAAATCACCTGGACCAGAAATTAGATTGCTAGTAGATGATGATGGTGGAATAATTTTTGTAGCCGATGAATTTTGAATTGGATTTAGGTAAGGTGAATTTGACGATTGTTGTGATGGTGGTGGTGGTTGTTGTTGATAAACAAGATTTGGTGAAGAAGAGAATGGCGATGGAGATGAAGATAAAGATGGAGGCGAGTAGATAGTATTTTTCGTCGCATTAGTAGTGATGGTAGTGGTATTATAAGTGCTGTTGTTAGAGTTGGTATTAGTGTTATATTGATTAGGGGCTATTTGTTGTTCCAAAGAACTTATATTGGAATTATTATTATCACTATAACTGTTATAACTGTTGTTATTGTTATTATTATAACTGTTATTATTATAACTGTTATTAATATTGTTGTTATTAATATTATTGGTATTGGTATTAGTAGGAATTTCAGGTAGTTTATGGCGATGATCAATATACCCAGAATTATGATTTTGATTTTGATTAATAATATTGTTGGTAACTGGTGTTGGTGGTTGAGGTTTATCTAAAACAGGCATTGGCTTTCTTGTCCCATAAGATCGATTAATTGATAAAGGATTTTGACTAAATGATTTAGAGTCAAATTTTGTATTATCATTATCATTGTTGTTGTTGTTGTTGTTGTTGTTGTTGTTATTATTATTATTGATTAGGTTAGTTATGACTGATTGTTGTTCATCATCATCATCATGATATTTATCAGAAGTTGCATCAGTAATTTTCAAATTATTTAAAGCATGCACAATTGGATCATTTTCTAAGGACTTCTTGTTATCATCAAGACTGCAATTTGGATCGACTTCAAAAACATTATTACCAATTGAAAGCATTTTTTTTGATCTTGGATCAATTGGTTCCTCCTCCTCTTCTTCAATTTTATCATCATCAACTGGAGTTTGCGAAAATTCATTTTTGTTTTTGATTAGGTTTGAAGAAGAAATTGTATTTGCGTATAAAGAAGCTCTGTCATCATTTAATTTATTATAATTATCATCACCATCAATAGAAATGTTGTTAGTGTCTTCAGTTGGATAAAATTTTTGTTGAAGTTGTTGTATATAATGATTCTTTGATGATGATGACGACGATTCATTACGTAAATCGGTTATTCTACCAAATGAAGCTCTTTTACTTGTTATCGTGTCATTTTCTTTATTACCCGAGAAAAAATTTATAAAAGCTGGTGATTCTATATATATAAATATGTGTTAATAAAGAACAAAAATAATAATAAAAACAGAATGATGGTGATGGTGATGATGATGATGATGATGATGACGATGATTACCTGGGAGATCAGAGCCGGTAGCATGTTCTTTTATAAACAGTTGTATTTCATTATTAACTTCACAAGATTCTAATGCAACTCTTATCCTTTCACAAGACTTATTTTTTAATAGTAATTATTATTATTATAAATAATATTATAAGCGATTATTATTATTATTGTTGTTGTTGTAAGATAAAGATAATAATACCTGATCATCTACAACACAGACTTCTGAAATAAAATTTGCATAAACCCATAAATATTTTTTTATATGTTCTATTCTTTCTTCTTCCAAAGTTTGAAATTTCTACAACAAATTTATAATATTTAACAATTGTTTATAAATTAGTTCAAAAAATTATTATCATTCAAAATAAATAAATATTTACATACATCGCAAGCAATTTTCCAATCATAAATCCATTTATCGTTAATATCATTCATAATTTTAACTAATTGCCTATATTCTTGACTTGCAGTATTGACATTGATTTGAGTTCTTTCGATTTTCAAAGATAATTTATCAGATTCTTTTCCAATTACCGAATTTTTGGATGCCAATAGACCTGTCACTTTTACACATTCTCCATCATATTTTTCTTTTGCCTTTTTTTTTTTGAGATGGAATGATAAATATATAAATATTTATATTTATAATGTACATACATACATTTTACATAATAATTTCTTTAAATGATAGAATAATATTAATAATAGACGACCTTTTGTAGTAAAACTGCTTGATTGAGTTTATTACGTAGACTTCTTTCTGCTATTGATTGTTGTGATTTTCTTTGTTCTTTTTGTTTTAAAAGAAAATCATTCAATTCTTGCTCAAGTTTACTTTTAATTTTTTGAGAAAGATTTAAATGCTCTTTTGCAGTTATTTCAATTTCCTGCTTTGTGGTTTCTAATGCATCCCGAAGATTTCTAAATAAATATATATATATATTATGTTATTTTCTGACATGAAATATGACATGAAATGATAAAAAGTACTATGTACCCAGTCTCATCTTTTCCAAATGAACTTTTAGAAAGTTTCATTAATCTTTTAGCATAATCCTCTTCGATCAACGATCTTTATCCAATAAAAGATTATTAGTAAAGTTTTGTTTACGTATGTGTATATATATTAATATTTATTAAATAAACCTTTCATGAAACATGTGTTTAACATCTTCACATGTTTGTTTAGCTTGTCTTAAACGTAACATAATAGTCTCATAGCCTACTTCGTCTTTACCCTAAATAAATAAATAAATCAATAAAAATACTTGGGGATTATCATCGTCATTATCAACATTATCAACATACCCAAAAATTATTAGCAAAAAGCTCATAATTTTCTTTTATATTATGATTTGTTTGGATTTCAGTCATATTTTATGATCATTTACTATTAAAAAACAAAAATTTTCGCGTATTTTAAAGAAAAATAAAGAAAAAAAAAATCAATTTATTTATTGGTATTTTTAATATTAACAGTGATATACATTTGCTATTTTTATACATGTTTGTTTATTTTTAATATTTTTAAGGAGGAAAAAAAAATAGAAAATGAAAAAACTTCAAAATATATAAAATCAAGGGAACATTTTACCATTTCTTATTAGGTAAAATAACCATATTATTACATCATTTATATTAATATATTTTTTTTGTATATATATATGTCGTATGCTATACATATATTGTATATATTAATATAGTGATCAAATTAGTATTATACATTAATAATAATAAATTTTGTCAATTTGTACGCATTTCTAGTCAACATAAATTTTCACACCGAGCAATACTTGATTGTTTGGTCACTATTTATTTGTTTTATCGTTTGCAACAAAACAGACAATAAAGATTTCAGGGATTAAATAGGACTAGTATTGCGATGTAGCTTTGGTTGATTTCGATTGTTTTACGTTTTAAGCACATTTTATGATACGATTTATAATGAATAGATAAATACGACCTTTTTAGAAAGCGACAAAGGCTCTTCTAAAGTTCCTTTTTTTATTTACTTTTACTTTTCTTCGACCGTTTAAAAACTAACCACTACTTTTCTTTTAACGGCTGTACGTTTACAACAATTATTTTAACACAAGATTTTTTGTCAGCACGACAACACTATACTTTTGCGATCAATCTTAACACCTTACGTTTACATTTAAACACAACAAAAATGTTTAACAAAAACTTGAACCTTTTGCTTCTTTACTAAGCGAAAACCTTACTACACGTTGTTAAAACTACACTGGTTAATCAATATTACCAAGCCTTTACTTTCTTACTAAAGCAAATAATCAAAACCTCAGAATTATATGCCACTGTTTAAAAAGAATTACTAAATTATTAAATTGTGAAAATATTTTTGCCTCTACTATTATGAGCGAAGCACTAAAATATTTAAATAAAATAAAAAATGATTATTTTTTAAAAATAAACATCAAGATAATTTTAAATGCAATAAATATTAAATGAATTGGGTCAAATTAAAAAACTCTATTAATAATAATAGAATGTTTCTATATTAGATTATTATAAACTAAGCCAATTCTTAAAAATAATTTTAGTTAAAATTTAATTTACTAATCATTATTAGTAGTATTATATTTTAGGACCCTTTGAAGATTTATTTCTTGAACATTGTTTGGTATTTTCATTGGTGTGTGGAATGATTGTCTTGTCATATTCATTCTTAAAATAAAAGAGTCTTCATCCTTATCTGACAACTTCTTATGTGTTATCTTAGCTGATTGTGTAAAAATAAGCTATCATAAAACATTAAAGATTAGGATATCTGAAGGTGAGATTCTAAAAAAATTTTTTTACCAACCTTTGATTGCATCGTAAGCTCAATTGTTGTAGGAGCTGTATCAAGATTATAATAATTGTGAGCAAAAAAAATTTCCCGACATGTTTCATACGATAAACTGCCTCGTATTTCAAATCCATTATATAGAAAGAACATTGGTAACCTATTATTTAAAAAAGCATAGATTAAATTATATTCATAATCCTGTTCATTCAAGTCATAATTCTTACCTTCCACTAACAATCCACCTAGACATAGATCATTATAACAAATTCCATTTTCAGCAGATTTATCAATAATATCTTTTAGTTCATTTCCCAATTTAACTAAATCAGAGGAATCCTTGCTTGGCGGTTTGACTTCCATAACTAATAAATCAACTTTTCTATTTTTGTAAGAATAGCCAACAGAAAAATCTGGTATTCTGCCTTTTAGTGATGGGTCAACTTCTTTTTCCTACGAGCAGATGCTTATAAAACGTCAGTTGGCCTGAAAATGATAATTGACAAGATCAATAATTGTCATTGAAACACATATCAAAAGCTATTACACAAAAATAATTACCATTTGAGTTTTGTGTTTGCAGTATCTTGGTAAAAAATTTTTAATACAGAATCCAATGTCTTGTGAACAAAGGCATCTTCCTTTATGTTTTTATCCATGTTTGCTGAAAGGCTATTATGACTACAACATGATAAAATAGTAAACAAAATTAATTCAAATGAGCAAAAATATAATATGCTTGTAAATACTTACATTGACTCAAAGAATTCTAAAACCAAATCATGTTCATTATCTTTGGTCAATTTTTGTCATCCTCTAATACACGGCATGACTTCATTGAAATTTTTATTGGCAATCTGATTAAACAAACATTTGAAGGATTTTAGTCAATTCAAAGAGAGTAAAGACTATTATATCGTATATTTGACAAGATTTTTTTAAAAAGACCTTGCCTTAAATATTTTATGGCACCTTACAACATCATCTTCTGAAAGCTCAAAATATTCAATTTCACTCCTGATATTGTTAAATAATGTTCCATGTCGCAATCCAAAAAAGGAAACAAAATGGTTGTAAAGGTGGTTGCAACCAGTGGTTCCAATCGTTTTTATATAACGCAAAGATGGTAGCAACCATCATCAAAAGTTGCAGCCGGTATCCTTATTGTTAAAAATACCTTCCCATGTAATTTTATCAAAATATTCACGAATTCCACTTGGTCTATTTTCTTCAAATAAAAAAATGTGGTTCAAAGATTTGCAATTACCATAGACAAAAGAGTAAGTAAATATCAGCCTGAATCAAGAAATACAGAAGACTTGTACTTTCAAAATCTCTGAGATATCAGTTTCTTTTAATTGAAATCTATCTGCATTACATGAATTACGAAATTCCATTAATTCAAGTGTGACATCACTCATTCCACTATATTTACAAAGAAAAACCTTCAGATCAATTTTTTTTCAAAAATTAACTCTTCAAATAAAATTAAAGATCAGATATTACATGTATTACTTCATTGCTTAAATATGTTTCCTCTACTCCTTGTTTTTTTTTCTTACTGCAGCAGACATCGTTCTTATTAATTTTTTTTTAAAAAAAAACACGTAATCAATATTAATAATATTATTATTGGACTTTGTGTTGCACAAAGATTCGTTTTTGGGACAGACTCGAATTGATTTTTTTTTTCCCTTGGAAAAACAATTCTATTGTTCAATGATAAATCATGAGTGATGTTGTTGGGTATGGTTTGGCTCTGAAGCGGTTGTAGGTATTTTTTTTATTTGTATTGATATGTATGTGTCTTTTATTTTATATAAATGTACAGTGTGTAAAGAAATTATTGGCAAAAAAATCGTAAAAACTTGAATTCATATAACTTTACCAAAATCAGGCCAAATCAGATAATCTTTTTTTATTTTAAACGTCAAAAATATCTCTTAATTTTTATTATTAATATAAAGTTTTTAAAAACTACATATCGAAAATTTTTTTATTAAAATGATTAAATCCAAACCGAAAACACAATAAGAAAATATATTACATTTTTGGAACATAGGAATTCGCACTGCTAAAGAAATCCACAAAACAACACGGATTCCAATGCGAGCTATCTATAACAACTTGGAAAAAATTGGTAATTTAGATCATAAGAAAGGGGCTGGTCGTACTAAAAAAATCACCCCTAATATTGCACGGTACATCGGTCAGAATATATGCCGAGACTCCACTATTTCTCTGCGTTCTATAAAAACAAAATTGGCTGTAAAAGGTGTAGAGGACTCACATACAACAATTGCAGCACACTTGGCGAGTCTTGGTTACAATAAAAAGTTACCGCACTCCACCCCAATGTTAACTGAAGCCCATAAACAACAACGAGTAGAATGGGCGCGAAAGCACTTAGAAGATGACTGGAATAAAACCATATTTACTGACGAGACAGCATTCCAGCTCTTTAGGAATACTGTTGAAAGATGGTACAAGAGTGAGCGACCTGTATGACGGATTCCAAAAGATCGTACTAAATATTTGCATGGGGAGACTTTTCTATAAAGGGTAAGACCAGCCTCTTTTGTTTCACAAATATTATGAACGCAGAATTTTATGTTGAAATCCTAGAAAACCATATTCCTGAGATTCGAGAACTAATGGGGAGACATTGGCGGCTTCAACAGGATAATGACCCTAAATACACTAGCTGTCTTGCCCAATCATTCATTAGTGAGAATGTCCCCGACATTATGGACTGGCCAGCAAACAGTCCTGACTTAAATCCTATTGAGAATCTCTGGAATATTGTTAAGAGAAACGTTGAAAAGAGAATTCCAAAAAATCTGCAGGATTTATGGTTGAGGAATGGAATGCCATTCAAAAAAGCATGTTAATCAATTTAGTAAAATCGATGAAATGAAGATGTGAATTAGTTATATAGAGTAATGGAGAAAGAATATCATATTAAAAATTTATCAATAAATCTCTTATACTCAAGTTACCAGATCAAGTATTAATCATGTTGATTGCTACAGTCAGGGTTGGAAATCATACACGTACACATGCACGTATCGTACATGTATGTATGTACATATGCATGTATGAGCTTTACAAACATATCATGTGATTTATGATAATTTTTATTGGTTGATCAAATGTAATATATATTAATAATAATAATAATAATCAAACTCTTGTCATAACGGATTTTTAAAAATTTTTGCTTTGCATGTCACATGTAAAAACATATAAAAATCTGCTGTGGCAAGGTTAGTATTTATATTAGTATTTAGTAATCTTGCCACAACGGATTTTAAATAAAATTTGTTTACGTGTACCGTTCATCCACTGTGGCAAGGTTTAAGGATACCGGCTGCAACTTTTGATGATGGTTGCTACCATCTTTGCGTTATATAAAAACGATTGCAACCACTGGTTGCAACCACCTTTACAACCATTTTGTTTCCTTTTTTGGATTGCAACATGGAACACTAGCAAGGTTTGACTATATTGTGGAATTAACTACATACTGTATATGATTGAAGATATTTAATACTACTGATATTTAATACTACTATTAATTATTTTGAATTGATAATATAATTAACAAGAATGTAGAGATAATTTTTTTATTTCATTATAAATAAATAGAAAAAAAAAATTTAGGAATCACGGTAATAATAATACTACTAATACTACTAACAATAATGCACTCAGGATAATGTAAGTATAATATAATAACCAGGTTTTTCTGATAACGAAGTAGTATTACGATCTGTTACTACCTTTAATTATAGTAATCATAATAGTAATAGGGCTGAGAGCATAATATTATAAAATAATATTTTATCACCACAGAAAATCATCGTACATTCGTACAATGAAATTGTACAACACTGACTATAATAATAACGTATATAATACTACTACATAATAACAAGGGATTTAAATAAGCATATATAACATGTTAATCAGGTTTTTTCTGATAATGAAATAGTATTACAACTCCAGTTACAACATCTGGTAATCTATTAATTATATAATAGGGTTATCGGCTTAATAATAATATTATTATAGGATTTTACAAAGTAATATTTTGTCATTGCAGAAATCATCATTCCTGATACATCATACATATGTACATATGTAAAATTTCCTCATACAGGTGTATAACCACAACAAAACTGTACGAACTCAATGGTACGAAGTCAGTCGTACATATGTACGTGCATATGTACATACAAAGATTCCTCTCATACAATGAAATTGCACAACCCTGGCTACAGTGGTTGTTGTGTAATGATCAAATATGTAATTGCCAATAATTTCTTTACACACTGTATATTATTGAAATCAACGCGAAGCAGAACTTGCTGGGTAATTATAAGATCCTTGTCAAGATAGCAAACGATTGGTGATTTGCTTTTCATGATCAGTAATATTAATATTAATATAAATATATAATTACATGAAGATGTCAAGACAGCACACCGTTGAATATGAAACATTTCGATGTACAATGTTTGATTATCGGAAATTTACAGATGTTGAAGCACGCATGCTACCTTTAACACTTTACAGTCATACTCACACATTCCTCTTGTACATAAGGCTAATCTGACTTGCATTCCTCGATGATACAATGATGTTGCTAAATTCAGGGGGGTCGTTTTGCCTTGGAATGCACCAAGACAATACAGAGGAGGTTAGTGAGCCTGAAATTTGCATTTGGCCCTGATGTTAGGAAGAAGGCTGTAAAATAAAATGGATCAGTTTTTTTTTTTTATGTATAAATTAATCATTTTCATAAATTTCTATTTCTCTTTAATTTTATTTGACCAACTAATTTGTTATTTAAAAATGGGGTAGGATGTGGGTGAGTTGACATGTCACCAACAAGACAGCAACCCAGGACTCAAAACTCTGAATCCAGGGAAAATCCAAAACAACAACCCAGGTTGCAACCTCTTGAGTTGGAGAATTTTGGAACCAATTGCAGACACCAACTTTATTCTACAGGGGTATGACACAAAGCAATCATCACAGAAGCACCAGCTATCAGTAATGAATGCTAAGTCTGATATGAGGGGAAGATAAGGAATGTTTTATCCAAAGCCTTCCAACATATGGATGGCCTTCACCTGTGGGAGAAATTTCACAATTATGAGGGTGTGTGAAAGCACCAGTTTGCATGTTTGTGACAGGAAATTTTAATTATATCTGACACCTGCAATCAACATCAGATTTATTATTCATAAGTAACCATACTATGGGAAGAGAAATATTTTTTTAATCCTCCCTATTTATTGTAAGCCCCAGAAATCTGGGTAGACATGCATTATTAAAAGTTTCATTATGCATGCCCTTGGTGTTATTAATACTTGGGTGATGCATTTGATTGTTATGCCAATGATAACATCAAATACCTTGCATTCTATTTAGACTCAGTAGATACAAGTCTTGGAGCAACTACAACATCAAAAACAGTAGATCGTAAAAAGAAGCAAGTTGCAGATGAACATGAGAAATATGTAGAGAATGCACTTACAAAAAGCACATTCATGTTGAATGTTGATGATTATCATAGATTCACGTCCAGAGACAACCAAGTATATCAAGCACAAAATCAGTATCCTTTAATTACTAAAACTTTGTTACTTCTAGGAAGCCATCTACAAACATTTTTTGCAATTACATATGTTGTGATTACACTAACTATACTAATTTGAATAATTGCAGTGTACTCATGTTATCACAATCATTGTCTACAAAGGTGTCAATCTAAATGTTTGATTTCTTGGACTATCTTCAAGTCAAAATCAAAAAAAAATGTCAACACACTAAAAGAAAGTATGACAAAAAGATTAAACAAAAATGAATTTATCAAAAATAACAAAAATATCAGTTGATGAAGATCCAGGTAATGTTGAATCCGAATAGATGATGTAGCAACAATGGAAATTTTATTAGAACATGCAAAAAAAATTTTTGGGTTGTAAATTTTGTTTTTATTAGAGATTGGCACTGTTTAAAAATTCTTTAACTGGTTAAAACAGTTAAACGGTTAATGGTGCTAATCTCTAGTTTTTATTAAATAAATTTGTTTGATTTTTCATACATCATTCATGTTTTGTCTCAATCGTATATCTTAATATTAAATTGGTTGTGTTTACAATAATTTCGTCGACATTCATTATATTAAGGTTATCTTGATTATATCAAGAGATTATGGTCAATAGGGGAGTTAGGAAGAGAGTTATTCTTCAACCAAATTGAAAACCAACCCTTTAAATACATTTTCGAGTAGTAAAATTTAATTTATTAGACTATTTCAAAGGTTTGTTGCATGGTTGCTTCCAACTTCTTAAATTCGAACCATTTGTTATTGAAACAAATTGTTGGTAAAGTGATTGTTGACAAAATGAATCAAACCAACATTTAATTTTTACGTTATCAAATTCACCATTTTGATTGGTCACATGGGTTAAAATTTTGTGTTACCAGAACAGTCTCTCCTGTTAAATAATAATAATATTTTGTTTTACTTGTTAATTTTTTTTTCCAAATTAAAAAATTTATTAAAAATGCCAATTAAAAGCAATAACAATAGAAGAAATAGAGAAAATACATCTGGAGCAGTTTATGAGTAAGTGTTTATCACTGGTGGTGGTTATTGCCACTAGTCATTACTCTAGTTTCTTTATTAAACTTAAATTTTTTTTTTATTAGAACCGATGATGAATTTAATGATGAATTTAGTGATGATGTATGGGTCCAGAAGTTTGACGAGGTGTCATCTTCTGAGAAAGCTGCTATAATTTTTAAATTGATTAAACGATGTCCATCAGAAACTATGAATTTAATAAAAGAAGTTTTGATTGGAGAGGAGAGGATCAAGAGGATAGTGAAGAGAGTGAAGAGAGTGTAGAGAGTGTAGAGAGTGAGGTGGAGGCAGTAGATGATAGTAGAGGTGATGGTGGTGATGATAAGGAGGAGGATGAGGAGGAGGAGGATGTGGAGGAGGATGAGGTGCTAGAGGTGGTAATGGTAGAAGATAGTGATGGTGGTGAGGAGGGTGAGGGTGAGGAGGGTGAGGAGGATGAAGAAAATGATGGAATTATTGACATAGGGGAGAGGTGGAGGGGGTTTAGATCGCCCTGGGGAATTAGGGAGGAGGAGATTGTGATGGAACATTTAATTAGGAAGAGGATAAACTGTAAGAAGTTGAGGGAGAATGAGGGGCTTATGAGGACGAACCAGGCGATGTGGTTGAAGGCAAGAGAGTTGAGGAGGAAGTTTAGGAGGGTTTTGTTTCCAAATACTTATTAAAAAATTTTTATTACTCTAGTTATCTTATAAAATGAATCCCCTTCATCACATTAAGGTTGCTTGCTAAAACCTCTTGATGACTGCCAAAACTCTAATGAACAATTAGCGTATACTGCATGTTAACTACTATTTGATTTTATTTATATTTGGTAATTTGTGTCTATTATGAAAGTATTGAATTGAATTTCATGATTTCTGGACATACTAAATTTAAATGTGATGGTAA
This sequence comes from Entrophospora sp. SA101, assembly GCA_958430865.1. Taxonomy (NCBI): domain Eukaryota; kingdom Fungi; phylum Glomeromycota; class Glomeromycetes; order Entrophosporales; family Entrophosporaceae; genus Entrophospora; species Entrophospora sp. SA101. Next base: position 2,760 of record CAUDNR010004525.1, on the reverse strand, counting down.
TTTTGGCATGATTAAAAAACTCTACAGAAGAACAAGAGTAGATTGTGTGGGTCATGTGGTTGATGTAGTAAAAAAGTCCAGTCCAGCAGGATTAAATAAAGTTCA
>CAUDNR010004524.1:17036-43410 GCA_958430865.1 Entrophospora sp. SA101 | reverse complement strand
TTATGTAATAGTAATAAAGATAAATTCTGCACGCTTTTCAATTTTTGGTGTATATAGTACTAGCACGGAGCGCAGATATACGGAATACGGAACCTGTATATATACTAATATTCGTTCTTGTTGAATATAACCATCATTTGCAATCAATTTCTTGGTATATGGTGAAAACAAGTTTGAATTTCCACTGTTCAAAGTTTAATTAGAGATATTCCTTGCGCATAAATGTAACCTAAAATAAGTACGTTACACAAATGAAATGCCCGCCCACCATTCTTCGGTGCCATTTTAGTATTAGCAAACACAGCGATTATTTATATATTATAAATAATATAAATAAAACCCCTGCTCCATATCTGTTTTACGAATTAAGGTATAAACATTTTTAAAATTGTGATCTCTATTTTTGTCTTTAATAAAGTACTAAATATGGTTAAATGTTACACTAATGGATCCGATGAACCCATCAATGGATGATAGCCAACCCTGATCTTTTTCTTTCATTTCATAGTAGCTATTTTTAGACAAAAAAGATTGGCAACAATAGAAATATATTTCTTCAAAAAAAAAAAAAAAATGGCATCTTCACATTTAATGAATATCAATAATAATATCAATAATAATGAAATGGGTGGTGGTAATCATTTACAAGCATACAACCGAAAAAACGAAACCCCCGAGGATAAAAAAAATAGATTATTAGCTGAAAAAGCTGCTAAAAAACGTAGCGATTCCATTGATAAAATGTTAAAAGCCGAAAAAGAAAGATTAATCAAAACCAAAAGTGCAAAATTACTGCTGCTAGGTAAAACATATGATATTTAAATATGGATTTATATATGTGTGTATGTTATATATACTTACAAAATGTAATAATATCTCACGTAAATATATTTTATTTTAAAGGTTCTGCCGAAAGTGGCAAAACAACAGTTTTGAAACAATTAAAAATTATTCATGGAAAAGGTTTAGAGGAGGAACGTCAATCATATCGTAAGATAGTTCATTTGAATGTGCTTACTGCAATGAAACTATTGATAACTGGACTTCAATACTATGAATACGCTTTAAAACCAAAGAATGAACCACATCTTGAAAATTTTCTTAAATTGACTTCAATAAAAGATTCATTGAATCGTGATTCTATTAGTGTTCAGGCTGCTATCAAAGATCAGAAATTGGATGATAGTGCTTTGGACTCGTTTAGTGAATATATTGAATCTGTTAAAGAATTATGGGCTGATGACGCAATTAAAAAATGTTACGATCATGCTACTGAAATTGGTTTACAAGATTCTGCAAAATAGTAAGTGTATTTTTTTATGGGAAAGTTTTTATAATTAACACTTCATTCTCTTTATTCACATTTCATCATTCCACATTTCTATATTCTTATAGCTTTCTAGATAATGTTGATAGAATTTCCAAGGAAGATTATTTACCAACAGATGAAGACATATTACAAGCAAGAGTTAGAACAATGGGAGTGACAGAACATAAATTTGAAGTAAATAATCTAATATTCAGAATTTTTGACGTTGGTGGGCATCGGTCTCAACGACAATTCTGGGCTCCATACTTTGATGATGTAGATGCAATAATTTTTATAGCGGCAATATCAGCATATGATCAAACATTAGAAGAGGATAATGATGTTAATCGTGTGCAAGATTCAATTCAACTATTCGAAAAAATATGTAACCATAACTTATTTACAAATACTGGAATCATTTTATTCCTTAATAAAATCGATATTTTGAAACACAAACTTACAACAACACAAGTCAAAAAGTATTTTCCTGATTATGAAGGTAAAAATATTTTTAATGCTTTGATACTATATTATTCTGTATCATTTTGGCGAATTAATTAATGGAAACAATCATATTATTTAGGTGATAATGAATATGATAGTGTTACCGAATATTTTCAAAATTTATTTTTGGATTGTAATGAAAATGAGGATAAACATATTTATACTCATCTCACGCACGCTACAGTAAGTTAAATTCATACATATTTATGTTGATGTAATATTTTTTAATTACATTATATTTATTTATCTATTTGCAAATACATTTCATACACATTAGGACACAAAATACATGAGAGTAATTGTAGCTTCAGTGAATGATATTGTTATAAAAATTAATCTCGCAAGAACTGGTCTTGACTAATTATTACTTCCTTTTTTACTATATAGACAATACATAGTTTTTTTAAATTTTGTACTTTGTATTTTTTTTTTTGTGATTATATTATTAATATATATATATTGGTTGTATTATTTTATTATTATTTATTTTTTGACTCTTTTCTATGTATGGTCAACAAGTAACCTTGTTATGCTAAATCGGAAAGGACAATCATTGTGCTGAAGTCCTGACCGTGATAAAAAGAAAATCGCATTGCCATGCTGCCCAGAAGATTTTCTGTCACAATTATGTGAATTCCCAAAGATCTTTTTCAGCATGTCTTTCTTTACATACCTCTTGTACGACACATTTCATATTTACTATCCTCCTTTACTATACATCATTCGGTCGGTTACACGTGAATACTCGGTACTACATACCAAATGAGCAATGATCATCATATTCATGAACATTGCAATATAAATTGTTTTTGGACGTAATTAGACAGTCTGATGACCAACCCTTATTTTTGGGGAATAAATAAATCGGCCCATATATTTTAAAAAAATTTTCTTACAATAAATTTTATAATGTTCATAGTTAAAACTCCAAAAGAAGTTCCAACTTTAGGATCAAGTGTTGTAAAACTACAAAGCAATATTAAGAAACATATAAAGAGAGACATTGTGGGTTCAGGAGGTAATTATTTGAAACAAAAAAGACAAAAATGATGATGAATGTGGAAATTTGGACATATGGGAAATGTTGGCAAAACAGATCCTATGCAGCTGATAAAAAAATGTGGGATGATAATTTCTACTGAAAATGTTGAAGAGAGCAAAGAAATTAATGAATCAAAAAAAGGCATAGATTCAAAGGATGAACATGACATTGTTGCAAACAAAATCATGATAGAAGCTCAAAAAACAAAAACTAATTGATCATGATTTTGATTATGGGAAAAAGGAGTTTGATGAAGAACAAAATGAAGATGAAGAAATCAATTTGGAAACATGAACAACAAACTGTTGAAATTCCAGAGGGTTGAATTTTAGAATTGCCTGATGATATAGTGATGATGATGACTACTTAGATAATGGTGACCCAGAAAACAAAAAGAAGAAAAAGAAGAAAATTATGAAGATGAGAAAAAAAGATTTATCAGATAATATGAACATTGATGAACCTGAACTTGATAGACACTCAACAAAATCAAAAACAAGATAATGAATTAGTAACCATTGACACAGAAGAAATAATTTGAATAAAACGAATAAAACATGGACAAATAATTTGAAAAACTCTAAATTTTTGTGGTATCTATGAATATGTAAAAATAAAATAATTTACAACTGGTAATATGTATAATATTCAATCTTCATTCCAATTTTAATAAGAGATAGGGCCTTCGATATCATGGCATAAAAATTACAGACTATGTATGTATTTGGAAACAGGATCCTTCCAGCATCCCTACTTCGCAACACATTTACCAAACCAAGCTACAAGTTATTGTAAATTTTTTGTGAAGCCATTATGTATATTTTTTATAGTCAACGAATTTAGAATGTCTGAAACTTTTGGGTCAAATGTAAACCGAAAAACCGTGAGATTGAACCGTGTGGCGCAGTGTTTTGATGGCTTATTATATATTTCTATAAACAATTTTGTGTAAATATCTCTCTATCAACAATAACCATATTAATATGGAAACTTATATATAATTTTTGGATTTCAATAAAGAAAAAAAATATTTTTGTTGTATTCCAAATGAGTTTTTTTGTACAATTGGCATTTTTACAACCATTATAATATATACATAAAAAGACCGGAAAACCTATTGTGTGTGACCGTCAAATTAAATGACAAAACATATAATGCGAGTCTTAGTTTTTATAATTATGCGAATTGATTTTCCAAAAATATTTAATAATAATAATGCGAATCGAAACAGATTGAATTCACTAAAAATATTCAAAAGGAGGTTTTATGTACTTTGACATACTAAAATGATTATAAATTAAAATGTTTCATCGTCTATTGCAATCAAACAAGGGGTAAAAATGTATTCCAAAAAAAAAAAAATACTCGTCTCCTGTTGCCAAATTCTCGCATGAAAAATGCCATTGTGATATTGGAAGATAAAAATATATGATAAATGATCTAAAAATCTTATTATTACTCCCAGAATGTCTCTTAAAGTTTGCAACTTGATAATTGATTCACTTTTTTAGCACTGACAAATTCTTGAAAGTTAAGGTATGTAGTAAAATGTTGTTGGCGTGAATCATAAGGAATTATTTTACTATTTTTACTTATTAAATAGGCAACCCCGTTAATCCGAAAACCCGTTAAAATGAATAATTTTAAAACACCGAAGCCAAACATATGTAAATTACCCCGTTAATATGAATGTCACTGATAAAACTTTATAAACCATAAACCGAAGAAATTTTTAAATTTTTTGAAGCCATTTATATGTAAAATTGCCCTGTTAATCCGAATTTTTATAAACCTAAGTGAAATACAAATTGGGCCAATAATAATAATATACAAGTTATACAAATACATATGTACAAAAATTATCATGGAAATAGCAAATAATAACCAGGGTAGACTTTCCTCTGGTGCAAACAAGAGGAAAAAAAAATCTAAAAGAAAACATATGCCTATAACAATCTCACAAAAAAATAGAAATATGCATTGAAAAAATAAAGACCAAAACATAAAAAATAACAGCTAGGGTTTGTATTCATGAATATCGTAAGGGGTCACATACTATTAAATCAAGTGATCAACTCATGTTTTTAAGGATTTTTTTAGGGTTGAGTCGGTTCAGTTTGGTTTAAAACCGCGGTTCAACTGCGGTTTGTCGATCATATACTAAGATCTGATTGGTCAATTTTAATAACCGTTGTTGATCACATACTTTAAATATGAGTAGTTAATTTTAACAACGATTTTAATATAATATATATATACATGCAATAAAATTTAGACTGTAAATATTGTATGAATAGTTTTTATTTAGTTGATTTTTACATGATGATTTTTTGAATCATAAATATTGTGCGAAATTTCATTACTACTAGTAATACTATTTCCTTTAAAAGGAATGATCGATATGATTTAATAATTTCTTCTATGGAGATCTATTTTACTATTGATGGATCAAGACAAACTTCATTATATGCTTATATAGAGAGTTTATATTAAATTTCATTACATCAAGAGCAATTTGTATATAATGAAATTGGAATTTTTATAACTTCATTATATAGTACGATTCACTATATAATAGGTTCACTATATCCAGAGCCAACTGTAAACGGAATGTTATAAGTAAATGAAATAGACAGTTTGATCACTCAACTTCTCTTTCAAGATCGTTTAGATGCCAATGAATATGTTACGATCGACCAAAATCTTCTTGTTCAAGAAGAAATGTCAACACAAGAAATCGTAAATATTGTAAAAGGTCAAAGTGAAAGTTGGTGATGACAATGATGAAACAAATGAAGCTGAGCCAATGATAACTAATATAGAGGATATAAAAGCTCTGGAAACTGCACTTAGATGTGTACAGCAAAAAAATTTAGACATTGATTTTCAAGTAATTAGAAATGCCAAAAGATTAAAAAGTGAAATTTCTTTACGAAAATTTTCAAGAACAAGTGCAAACAAGGATGGAAGATTATTATAATGTCAACGTTCTAAATGAATGAATTGGTTTTTTTTTAATTTTTACCAACTGCATATTTTTATTATTATTTAACTCAAATTTATTTTTTAACGTAACATGATTTAATAAAAATTTGATATTTTTACGGATTCTCTGTTTAGATTAGTATTAGCGGATAAATTTCCTGAAACAAACATATCCGTTATACCAAGACTCACTGTGTACATACCCATTACAATCTTTATAATGATTATTCAACACATTTGATATTATTATTGGTATAACATATAATTGCATCACCTCTTTATAAGTCTCGAAGAAATATACAAACACCCCTAGGTCTTGCAACGATTAAGACCTGAATTTTCAATAACACTCCTAAATTTTATATTGAATTGGCCATGGATGCATAAATGCTGATCACAAGAAACGTTCAAACTGCTAATAGAATTGAAGAAATTATTTGGTTTACTAATATGGATAGCTCAGGTAACCCAGATAAGATCATTATCCCGAATAAGGCGTTAAACAATGGAAATTAATTAGAAAGAATTTCGTTTGATCCATCAACAACCATCAATAGTAATATATATGGTTTTTTTATCAATATTTTACACAAGAATTAATATAATTAATGTGGAAATAGTTTACCAAGATTTTTATTAGAATATAAAATTTTATGTTGAAATAATAATAAAAAATGTTCTTAGGTGAGATATCTCCAATTTGGATGATGATCAAACAATTCTTCGTTATATTTTTCTTCAAACTTTACATCTTTATTATCACTATTTTTTTGGAGTAAATCTTTTTTCTTATTGAGCCTGGTAAATATGAATTTTGCTGACAAGGCAATAGTCAGATGAAGACAAAGGAATGAAAATATTATGATATGACCACGTGAAATGTTATCTGCTCTATAAACTTGACCTGCTATGATCCCACCGGTTTCCCCTATTGTTCCGATAAATGCCATTCCAACTGCCCTTTTATATTGTCCGACTTTTTTGGAAAAAAAAAAACAAATCAATTAATAATAATGGCAACAACAATAATAAACTACTATACGAATAACAATTACCAATATTAGATGTCATCCAAGAAGCAAAAACTGCAAGATAAGAAATCAAGGCGGCAATCGTGATACATGCGGCTACATATCTTATCGCAATGTTTTCTTTGGTAGGGGCAATTGAAATTGTTACAATGAGACCTACGGCTGCAATTAAATCTGGTATCGCAATATGAAATACACGTTCATTATTTCGATTACTAAGCCAAGCATTAAAAGACAAGACAATGCTACCAACAATAAACGGTGGAGCTGAAAGTGCTTGAGCTCTGATTGAATCAAACCCCATTTCTTTTATAATTGTTGGAGTAAAAAGCAGAACTGAATTTAAAAGCACCGAATTAGCGAGTGTACCAATCGCAAATAGGTACATCTTAAAATCGGTGAAAACACTGAATATTTGTTTCTTTATTACATCATTTGGTAATTTACTTGGTGTAACCCGAATTTGCAGTCTTTCATAAGCGAGGGAAACTTCATCTTTTGTTAGAAATTTCGCATGATTTTGATCTTTAGGGATGACAAAATAAAATATTGCTGCCAAGATAAATGGAGGCAATGCTTCTATAATAAATATCCATTGCCATCCATGTAAACCATTTAATCCATCCATGTTATTCACAATAGCATAAGCCTAATAATAATGATTAAATATATTTATATGTAGTGTGTGTGTGTGTATATATATACAGTTTATATTATATAATATAATTACTTACTGTAAGGCTACCGAAAGCACCTGCAGTCATTGAGAAACTAAAAGCAATAGCAGCTCTTACACTAATTTCATTAGGAGTATACCAAACTGTATAATAATAAAATTGAATAGGCCCTGCAGCGCTTTCAAAAACACCCAGAAGAAATCTTAGAGCTTGAAGTTGGCTAGCGTTGGCAACGAATGCTTGTGATAAAGAACATGAAGCACAGCCAACCAATATTATTGGATACCAAATATTAATTCCTATTTTTTTATTCAAAAAGCCTGAAGGCATGTCGAATAGTATAGCTCCAATATAGAATAATGATAAAGCATTATTATAATCTGGTTCGCTGATACCACTGTTGGCAGTTAAACCTGCGATTTTGGCATTACCGATATTAGATTTTTCCAAATTATTAAAGAAATATGACAATGTGAATAAAGCTGTAAATAATTAGGATCATAATCGAGATTAGGATTAAGATTGGTGTGTGGTTTATTGAATAAGAAATCAATCAAAGAGAAAATATGTTTACGTATAATCCTCATGTCAAGTTTCCGTAACAATTGTTTTTCAATTGAACGATCAATTTTCTGATCTTCCAAGGAAGTAAGTGAAGGATCTTTGTTTAGATTATTATTTTCTCTCGCAACAATTGTTTTATCATCGCTTTCATCGGAATTTATAGACATTATTATACTTATTTATCTTGGAGTTTTTATTTGCATATAATTTTAAAGAAAGTTAAAGAGAAAGGATTTTTTCATCGCAAGAAAGAACAAGTATTTATCAGAAATTTGGGATTTAAAATTTCCTTCCATTTAATTATTTAATTACAAATAATGTAGTGTTTAATTTTTTAAACAATTATCTAATGTTATAAATTTTCGCGAGATTATATAATAAATTTGGCCGATTACATAATTTTTGTATTTGGGAGGCTTCAATTGGTTTAGGTAAAGCTTAATATTTAAACTTTAAATCAGACCTCTGCATACAATGTTGAGTACGCATAAAGGCTCTTATTGGTCTATAAAGAAATCTCCTTAATTGGAAATATTTAGTACGATGAAATTTAAACATTCAATCCTACAATAATAAATGATCGTTTCCAAAATTAAATAGTTGACTATTTTTGCCGAAACTGGTTTTTTTTTTCGAAAATAGTTTAAGCAACCAATCTGTAGGCCTAATTTCATGAAACAACACATGTATGATTGACGAGCAGGAGAATGAAATAGTGATCTGTTTGCTGGAGACTTGGAGGTTACGTACTAAAATATAATTCCAATTGATTATTTCATTTTGCGAAATAAATATTTGTTATTATTTAATATTAATAATCATTCCATAACCAATTATTTATACAAAATTTAAAAGTGTTACAATATTGAATTGCCAAATAAAGAATTAATATTAGTAGTATAGTGCGGATCATTTATACTAAAAAAATTGTAATTCACATGTTGGGATTTTAAAAAAACCACAATCATTCAATTTCAGCTTTTAAAAAAGTAGGAGTCAATTCATGTAAAAAAAAATTTATCAAATTTTTTTTTTTCGTTAAAATTTAAGTTATGCTCAAAAATGCAATAATAGTTTTCGTGTTACAATGTTTTGAATTTCATGAACAAATTTGGTAATGATTTTCTTTTGATGTAAAACTTTTTGACAATAATACGAAAAAAAGTTGTTACACGAAATTACTTTGGTCTCAATTTCTTAGGAGTATAACAAAAATGTGGAATTTTCAAAATGAAATTTTTAGTTTAAGAAAAAACTAACCGATAAGTTTTGAAGCTTGAGTCATGAACAATAAAACTTATCGGTTAAATTTTTTAAAATGATATAAAAATTTTTTGTTTTAGTTATTATATAAGCAATTAATTGATTATAGATGATCCCAGTGCCGATTATTTTCTAAAATAATACACATATTTGGGAAAATCACCCACAGGTTATATGTGGGCAGAGGACTCCGGTAAATCGAATTTATTATGGTGAACTTGCCTTGAGATTTCCGTCTATCGTTTCTAGATTTGAGACATATTTGATATATAGTATCATATGATATCAATACATTCAATTTTTTTTTTCTTGTTAAGTGATAAGCGTTCCGATACAGAACGCATGTGACCGAAACATCTGTTCAAATGATTTACCGAAAACTGAGGTGAGCATTCCAGCCAAGGTAGATGTATTAACCAGTTCTCAAGTCTCTAATGCCCTCCGAAGCTCCTCCCATTCGAGAAGATGCTATAAAAAGCAGAACGTAATTAGGTCATTAACAAGTTAATTACACATTTCACTAATTCTCCAAAATTAGACCTACATTTTAGCATAGATAAGGAAGGCGAGCATCAGATTGATGCCTATAATGTTCTCGGTTTACATTGCCTATTATGTAAAGAAGATCATATGTGTTTAGACGGTAAGTGGTGGCTAGATAATTAAGGCAATAAACATTATTACACTCGGTGGACAAAAGTTTGCATCCAAAATTTCTTTTGAATTTATTTCAACAACCATACTGATTAAAAGGTTGTAATCTTTATATCATTCGAAAGCTCTTATCCTTGATAATACGTTCATGATATCAAACCTTGAAGTTTTATAAAGATAAAAAAATAAAAAATAAAAAACAATGTAAAAATAGTGAAATGTTGATATTTTTTTGTTTTTAAACCAATTTTGAAAAATGGGAAAGAGCTGTGAACTTAAATTTAATTGACAGTATTTCCCCAAAGAATTGAAAATTGCATTGCAAACAATGGTTTAGACAATTAGAGAATAAGCTTTTTTTTATCTATCAACATTTTCACTATTTTTACATAGTTTTTTATATCTTATTTTTTCTTACCTTTTTTTATTACAAAACTTCAAGATTTGATATCACGAACGTATTATCAAGAAGAGTGATTTTCGAATGATATAAAGATTACAACCTTTTAATTAATGTGGTTGTTGAAATAAATTCAAAAGAAATTTTGGATGCAAACTTTTGTCCACCGAGTGTATATTTGCGTTGCAATAAAATCAAAGACCCGGGATTCCACTCGATGAGGTATATATTAAAAGCATATTCTGAAAATTCGAACCTTATTCAGGAGTTAAAATCTCAATGCTTCGCATTGGAATAATGCGCTTAAATTTCCGGATAAAAACATAGTAGTGGGAGCATGATTGTAAATAGGTAATAAAAATGTAACATATAACGCATATATACAGAGTAGCCTCATTTCATGAATGTCTTTATGCTCCGCATATTGTTTTTTTTTGGTATTTTATTTGATTAAACGACCAAGAAATATTTGTAAATAAATTCAATAAATACATAATGACAATCTTTTAAAAATAAAAAATATATTCAAGAAATTTTTTCACAATTACTACATTGACAGTTTAAACCTCTCCAGATATTATTAGTTATAGTACCATCATAACATTTGCGAGGACCTTTATAAGCCCCTTGATCACATGCACAATCCTGACAATGATAATTTCCGTACCCTCCCTCGTCAGTACAGGAACCTAATATTATTTAGATTAATAAAATAAATTTATTGAAAAAAAGTATCATGATAGAATTAAAATATTTTACAGTCAAACATCGTAGTAGGGCATCGATAACAAGCAAGACAACTAATTGATAACGACGTTGGTATAAAGAAGATAGCAATAAGAACCAATAAAATTACTGCTTTATTTTTTACTGCCATTATTAACAGAAGACAAGATATAACTTAATTTTTTTGAATTATATTTATACCAAATTTATTAGATAAAATAAATGCATACATAAATAGCCAATCTTGCATCAAACGCCTTTTGTATTTATAAGGTGATCTTTTTTAGAAGTTTATTAAATACATAAATAGCTAATCTACATCTAATGCCATTTATATTAATGTGATCTTTTTATTTGTATAATTAATTGATAATAATAATAATAATAATGAGTGTCCCATAAATTTGTTGAAACGAGATTTGTTTGTTATTTTTCAAAAAAAAATTCTCAAGCCGATAATACTATATTAAGTATTCGTCATGAGTGCCCACGAGTACCCGAATTATGACAACTTTCGAATATGCAGTTTTCAGAAAATCTGTAATATGTAATCTATCTATAATTCTGCAAATACCCGTAAACACTTGCAAATACCTGTAAATACTTGTAAATACCTGTAAACACTGCAAATACCATTTTATGGTAAAATGAGAATTGCGCATTGTAAATAATTTAAAAAATTTTTTTTATCAATAAAATGGGCACGTCGTTAAAAAAAAATACTGAAATTTTAACATGACGTGATTGTTAATCACTTTGTTACTTAATTTCACAAAATTTGGAGCTTTCAAAATGCTAAGGCTCTGTCAATTTTTAGTTTAAGAAAAAACTAGTCGATAAGTTTTGAAACTCGAGTCATGGACAATAAAACTCATCGGTTAACTTTTTTAAAATGATATAAAATTTTTTTTTTTTAGTATTTTGAAGCTGGCCAATTGTTACTATAAGCAATTAATTGATTATCATTCACTTCCCATTATTAATATGAAAATGATCCTTCGGGACATTGTCTGTCCCTGCTACTATTTTCATTTAACTTATCTATAATAAGACCTGCCTTTAGATTTGCTGATTATTATTTATAACATACAGGTAATGAATTACAATTTAACTACAAGCAATTCAAGATTTGATGAGATGACATTGTTAAATCAAAAGAATTAAAAAGTTATAATCAATATACTAATAATTCATAAACCTTTTAATAGTAAGCTAATAGCAAATAGTTAATAATAAATAAATAGCAACATCCGCCAAGAGTAGAGTGATCGACTATATGACAAGATAAACTCAAAAAACATATTCTTTTTGTAGGTTATTGATAAAAATCTTCAAAAGACAGTAAAACTCCCACGAATATATCTATTTTTATTAAAGTAGAACCAAGCAGAAAACAGTGTAGGTTTATTGTAGTGTTAGAACTTAAATTGTTACTGCTGCTATTTTTTCTTTATTATTATAATCATAGAAAATTTTGGTTTTTGAAAATTTATCCGCTAAACCCCAAATCCGCTATACCGAGACTCACTGTGTAGTATATGGAGGCATTCATGTTCAATAAAAGGATTAAATAGTAATCAAGGTTGTGTGACGAAAATAAATGTGACGAAATAGAGTCTTTACACTTTGAGTAATTTGACGAAAGTGACGAAACTGATGAAATCAACAAAACAATAAAATAAACCATTTATTTTGTAGATTTTAAATTACGGAGTAAATAAAATTCATGATGTCAAATCCTAATTCACTTAATTCATCAATTCCTTCTCAATCATCATCATATAATATGAATTTGCAAACATTAAAATTAGATAATATACCTGAAAGTTCATTTAACAATAATCAAGAATTAGCTACAGGACGTCCTGCATTTGATGTATTGTTACACTCCATTAAAATAGTAAATGAAGAAGATTTCAACAATCAGAATTATCAGATGATTATACAGATCTTGAAGAAAGTTATGAAACCAGCACAGCAATAAATGTGAAGTAACAATTCCTATAAAATTTTGCGTACAAAAATTAATTATCCAACCAAGAAACATGATTTACGATATAAAAAAATGTTTAAAATTAAATTTTTGTTTTAATTAAATCTAAATAAAATTGAATTTTATATTTTCGTCACCTTTATCACAATTTGACTTTTGACTATACTATTTGTCACTTTTCGTCACAAGTGCCCCATTTGACGAAATACTTTTTACACTCCAAAATACTTTCGTCACCTAATAAAAAGGTCGTGTTTGTTTATTTTATTTTTTATTTGACAAGATATATATATCTTAATATATTTAAAAATTAAAATTAAAAGCCACCAGAGCAATTGCATTGAATCCAAGACTATGCCAATTGCACCATTATGTCAATCAAGCGTCTGGCTGTAATCTTATTTAGGTTTATGTGCAATTTAAAATTCTTTTGTGCTAATTGAGAGTCCAATCTTTATTTATATAATCTATTGATTTTTTTTTTTTTTTTGTGGGTAGCATTTTAAATTTAATTATATCAATTTGCAACTTAGGTTCCAAAAAAATTAAAGAAATTTTAATTATCAAAAAAAAACATCCCAATAATATTTCTATTGATTAATGGCTGCATAATAATAACAAATCTTTCCGGATTGGATCATATTGTCACCAATTATTATTTGGGAGAACATATTAATTGATGACAACAAATGCAAATTTATGATTATGTGGATCAGAATGAATTGGCCATCACTAGTGAACTGGTTTTATTAGCGAACAATTCTTTAGTGATTTAGAAAATGTTTATTTAATCGAAACTAATTTATCTAAGTTAATATTTACTTACAAAATTTATTAAACATCTTGCAAAGTTTTTTTACAAGTACAATATCTCAAACTCGAGCTTCTTATTATTATATACAATTAAAATTAATTAGTAGCAATTTCATTGTGATCTAACACTCTAATTGCGATTTAGCAATTTAATTCAATATATTACTTTAAATGCGACTACGTTAATTTCTACTAAATAAAGTTGATGTACAGTCTCTATATAACGAACTTTTGGGAAAAAGTTACAAAAATATAACCGCTATTTTTTCAATATTAAAAGTTCATTATTAAAAACATAAAATATAAAATATTAATATTAAAAACATAAATTACCAAATATTAATATTAAATATGTATTCAAACGTAAAGTTACTAAATTAAGAAAAAATAAATAGAGGATCAATGTCATGTGATATATGATTTTTTGACGGTTCGTCGTTATACAGTATAGAAAATTTAATTAGAGACAGAGATTTTTAAATAATAAAAAATCGGACTTAAATCTAGTTGTTATAGAGCAAGAGTCGTTACAGAAAGGGTCGTTATAGAGAGTGTATACTGGATAATCAGTGAATAATCGGTGAATATCATTCGACAAATACAACCACTAATTCTGATGGTACTAAGGTTGCTTGCCAAGGCCACTTAATGACTTCCAAAACTCTGATAAATAATTAGAGTGTACCTTGCTGAAACTCTGTCAATTGTCAAAAATCCCAAATTCAAGACTCTGCTGAAAACCCTAACAAACAATTGATGTATAACCTGCTGAAACTTTGCCAATTGATCCCTGGAGGAGTTTCGGCAAGCAACCATGGATGGTACAGATGTCGCACTTATGCATAAATATTCTTTGACTGATGGGAAACTTGATCTTCCACCAAACAAATGAATCTGTTGGCCGGTTTGCCTTATACCTCTTCTTCGCACTGCAATAAATCATTAAATAAATCATCAAATATTCCAGAATTATTTCCTAATGAAAGTATAGCCAGTAGATCATCTTTGTTGATCATTCCATACTGTTCTTTTAAAATGTTTAATGATTCTAAATGTACTCGATTATCAACAAATTTCAAATGTTGGAATCTTGTGTCTAATGCTGATGCAAGCATTGCTAAAATGGATGATCAGACCAGTAATGTTTTATTGAATTATACAAAGCTGAAATAATTTCAATAGTATTTGCGGACCTTGAGATATTCAAATTTGCACTTCTCCTTGATCATTTCTCCAATTGAATGTAATGTTAGATATTCTTGATTTTTTTGCCTCGTTTAAAGGTCCACACACAGTATCAATTGTAGTTACTGTCATCATCACTATCATCATCATTTAATATATTTGAAAGCATTTTCTCAAATAAGATATTAATGGAAATATTAATGATAAAGCTGCTCAATGGTGTGATGATTGTATTAAAGTGACTTAATATGTTAACAAATTCTCCCATTTAATAAAAAAAATTTTAATGTATCGCATTTTTTAACTAATAATCTTACCCATGTTTTAAATGTACTACCCAACGTGTTATTACATCAAATACAGATTTTGTTACTTTTGGATAGTCTTCTTTCAACCTCTCTTGTTGGCTTCTAATGGGTTTGGAGAACTAAAAAAATCAATTAACATTATAGAAAGAATCAGCACTTCTAATTTTATTTCTATAATACGAATGATGTAGACTCCCTCATATATCATGAAGATGTTTAGATTAGGAATATCAATAATTAATAAGGATAGAAAGTGCAATTCCAAGTTCAATATAGCAATTAATATTCCAAACACCCTCGTATGCTACTATATATATATTATAAGGTGAGTGCTGTACTAAAAAGCCATTATGCACTTGCTGAGTGGTCACTTATTTCCTTTTCTTCAGTATGGTGCCCACTTGACCTTCGGCACAGCAACACTTTCTACACAACGTTGAAATATTCAAGTAATTTATTGTTGCTGTTTAACCAAGGTTTTGTTAACTTGGATAATTTTTTTTATAATAAATAATTCATTGAGTTATAATAGCGTTTTTTGTAAATTTTTTACTGTATTAATAAATGATTTTTACATTACATATTGTAAAGCAATCCACAAGCATAAAGTGTCTAAAAGCACGAAGAAATAAATAAATTAATCATTAATATGATGAATTAATCCCCTGGTGGGATATTTATTATTGTTATTTTATTTTTCAAATATATTTGATTTTAATTAATATGTGGAAAGGGTTTTGGTAATAGTGATAGTAATAGGCTGAATTGCAAATGTTGGTATTGTTGATTATGTTTATACAAAATCTTATATCCCAAAATGGAATCAGTAAAAAATATTATGTATATTAATAAAGTTTTGATAACAATGAATTAATATGTCCTTTAATTAAGTATATTAACGCGACCAGGCCCAAAAAACTTCCTTATTTATGTTCCTCAATTCATTCTTATTCTGTCAAATAAAACCGGGTTTTTTAAAAAAAATTTAATGTCAATTCATAATAAATCTTAAAAAGTTAATGCACTTGTGAATGCTAAAACTATTCATGTAAATTTTTTACCTATTAATAACAAGCAACCAATCTTCACTAAAATTAGGGTCACCAAAAGAGATTTTTAATTTTCTTCGTGATTAATTATATTGAACATAGTATGCTTTTGCTTATAATTTTCATCAATGTTTGACTCTCAATTATAATCACAAAGTTTATATAACTCTAGTCCTATGTTCTTGATTGTATGAACTAGAATTATTAATTGAAATATTTATAGTTTTAGGAGTCATACATAATTTTCATTGTTCACTTTTTCAATAAATTAGCAAATCATTTGTTATCATTTTACCAAAATTTATCATTTCTAAAATAATAATAATAATAATAATAATAATAATAATAAATAGTCTTTGATTAAAAAAACTATTAATTGTAAGATGTATTAACATATATAGAAATTAAATAATTGGAAATTTACCCTACAAGCTTTTAATACTATCAAATCAATCGATTCGTGCGACATAAATACATCAAACTCTGACTCCGTACAGAAATAAACAACACTTTTGTTATTATTATTATTATTAATATTATATTGATTGGTGAATTTTAATTGGTGACAATAAAAATGAAAAAAAACCTTTAAATTTGAAATAAAATTCTCATTTATTGTTTTTGAAACCTACAAAGAAATTTAAAAAAAAAAAGTTTATTCCACTATATATTTAAATTATAAATTATATTATTTTTTTTTTTTCCATTTTCTATTTATCTTCTACATATATAAATATTTTATTTTTCTTATTTTGTCTTATTAAATAAACCATGATTGTGGCTTCCAATACTTCCAACATGAGCGAAAACTCTCCTTCAAAACATTTGAATTTAGGTTTGCGTTGTGTTTTATATTTCTTTTATTTGTGTAAATAAATATATAATTATTTTTCTTATTTCTAATAATAATAATTAATATTTTCTCTAAAATATTATTGTCTCGTAATAAAAATTTTATCAGGAGAAAGGCGACTTTATACCCCTAACAACGTTGTAGAACCACTAATTACTTCTAATATTACGACCACAACTACCACAGATAGTATTTTTTCAAAGGACCATAATTCACATAAACTTCCTATAAGATCTCAGTCAGATCCTAATAACGTTCACATAACAAATATGACAGCAACTGAAAAATCTGGCTCTACTTCGCTATCTTCTTCGCCTACGCATAATAATATTATTTTGGAAGAAAAAAAATCTGTTAGTTTTCCGCCTACAAATATTATAACAAGTCCATCAAGATTTGTCATTTTAGAAGATGAAATTGATGTTATTGGAGAAAGTGCTGTTGTTTCTAGCGCTAATGAAGTCGTCGTCGCTGGTAGTGGCAGTAATGAAATAAACAATGTAACCAGAACCACAACCACAACCACAACCACAATAATACAAACGAAGGAAAATAATAGTGCTCATCAAAAAGGGTCTTCTTCTTCTTCATCAAAACGAAGACCAAATAGTATGATAGCTTTGAATGAAAGTCAAAATCAAAATTTACCGCAGCGATCTTTTACTTCTCCAAGTAAATCTAAAAAACTCAATTATGCACTTTCAGATGGAGAATCACAAATAGAAAATTATTCATCAAAATCACGTAGTGGTGGTAATAATAGAAAAGGCATGCCTAAACGAAGAAGTACAGTGAGTGAAGAATACTTTGGGGAGGGGGGGAAAGGGATAAATTTTGATGAGGAAACTCAAAAAAAAGCAGAGATTGTTAAAAGAAGATTATCGAAAATGAAAAGGCCGGATAAACCTGAGGTGATGATTGGTACTAGAATTGATGTTGGACATGTTAACTATGTTCTTATGTATAATATGTTGACTGGTATTCGTGTTGGTGTAAGTATTGTTGTTTAATTGAGGGCGAAAACAAGGTTTAATTGAGTGTATGAAGGTGAATTATTGATTAATTATATATGAAATATTTTCTTGTTTAGGTGTCAAGATGTAATGCTAAAATGCATAGAGACTTGGATGAATCAGATTTTAAAGCTGCACATAAATTTTCATTTGATATGTAAGGAGAGAAAGAACCTTACGTTTTATCTTCTGTTTAAAATACATTACCTACATAAATACCAATTAATTCTTTTCCTTAACCAAACGTTATCATATTTAGAACGGGAAATGAACTTACACCATCAGCTAAATATGATTTTAAATTCAAGGATTATGCACCCTGGGTATTTCGTCATCTTCGTGAATTTTTTCATATAGATGCTGCTGATTATTTGGTTTCCCTGACGAGTGAATATATATTATCAGAGTTGAATTCACCAGGAAAAAGTGGGAGTTTCTTTTATTTCTCCAGAGATTATCGATTCATCATAAAAACAATACACCACACTGAACATAAATTCCTGAGAAAAATCCTAAAAGATTATTATGAGGTGGAATAATTTACTTTTTAATTAATAATTATCTAATCTATAAATTTGAATATAATATTAATTATTAAATATTTTAATTAGCACATAAGAAATAATCCAGACACGCTATTATCCCGTTTCTATGGTTTACATCGAATAAAATTACCCCGTGGATCTAAAATTCATTTTGTTGTGATGAATAACATTTTCCCACCTCACCGAGATATACACGAAACCTACGATTTAAAGGTAGTTAATTACATTTAATGATTATGATTATGAATCATTATATAATAATAATAACGGCGATGATAATCATAATTATACTAATCTCCATACCATCCTACATATCAATATACTTAGGGGTCAACTGTTGGGAGAGAATTTAATGAAACGGAAGCAGCCAAAAATCCAAGATCCGTGCTTAAAGATTTGAATTGGTTAAATCGTGGTAAATGCTTGGAACTTGGACCAGAAAAAAGAAAATTATTTGTTGAACAACTTCAAAAGGATGTTCATGTATGTATTTTATTTGTTTAATATATTGATGTATCATAACATAAACAATAAATAATATGATATATTATTATTTTAATTGATATTGTTTTTTAGTTGCTTCAACATTTAAATATTATGGATTATAGTCTCCTTATAGGATTACATTACACATCACGTGGAAATAAAGACAGCATTCGTCAAGATTTCTTTGTATTTCAAGTATGTTGACTATTTACATATTACTTATGTATAAATAAATCGTGTGCGCATAAATTATTGAATCTCTTTATTTATGCTCTTTTTTTTAAAAAATAAATAAATAGCCTCACAGTGAAAACTCGATACCGACTCATAAAAGAGAAAGTAAGGCATCCAAGTTAAGAAAATTAGTGGGTCAGGCTGATCCAGTCAAATTAGATCAATCTACTACAAAATTAGTTTTAGACGCTAAGAATGAGTATGTTAATTAAATTAATTAACGCCATCATTGTTTTCGTAATCATGATTATTATCGTTGTTAATCAAATTTTTATTTTCATGTCTTCAAAAAATAACTCGTATATGTAGACGTAAAAATTGTGTATTTTATATGGATGATGGCGGATTTCGTGCTACCGATGAACAAAATAATCCCACACAATATATTTATTATTTGGGTGTTATTGATATTTTAACTCCCTATAACACTGTTAAAAAAGCTGAGCATGCTTGGAGAGCTTTAAATAATGACAAGGTACGTCATTTTCATCTACTATTATTGCTATTATTATCAAATAACAACTAATTCTCGCTTTTTTTATAGAAAATGATTTCAGCTGTTAATCCAGATTGGTACGGTCAAAGATTCTTAGATTTTATGTTCAAGGCAATCAAACATAATGATGTAAAAGAAGAAGAGGAAGAATTATAGTTATTTATGATGTGAGAGTGTGAGTAGCTGTTTGTATTTTGTAGAGAAAGAACGATGGAATATGATGATGTGATGATCATCAAATTCAAAATTTTTAGAATCTTCAAAAAGAAGGTCAAGTCTTTTTTTTTTTTAATAAAATATGAAAAATGGTAGTTTTTATGTAATTTTATTATTATTTCATCAAATTTTATTATTATTATTGTTAATAATAAATCAAGATTTCTTTTATATATTTCATAAATTTTCGATGGACAATTAATTGTTTTAAATAATAACAATATACATTCATTCATTTATTAAATACACCTTATTATTAATTCAATTCAACCACACATCCTATTTATATTTATCCAACAACTTCACCTATAACCACTTTTTCACCTCTATTACCTATATTACCTCTTCCTAATTAATTTTCCATTTCCCCCTCTACTAATTAATCCTCCGCCCTTTTCCTAATTATCCACATACCAACCAACTATCTAATTCATTCTCTAATAAATCATTTAGAACTCTTATTTGTGTCAATCAATGTATATTAATTAGTATTTATAATTAATAGACACATATATATATATATATACATTCATTTACAATATTATATATAAAAACATTATATACAATCTTCTTTTTTAAATATATAAATACACTTTTTTTTTTGTAGATTTTTTTGGAAAAAAAATTATTTTGGGGTTATTTATTATTATTTTAACACATTCATTTGTCAAATTTTCAAACATTCATTTCCTTTTTTATTTTATTTTATTAGAATTTAAATATAAAGCATCTATACAATATCTACTATATTATTATATAAATGTTAAAAATACTTTGCTATTTTTTTTTCAAACATTTTTTTAAAAAATTTCAAAAACAAATAAAACACAATAAATCACTCAATTAATTGAAAATAGCTGTTCTTGACCGACCTAAATTTGCCAACGTTACACTCGGTAAATTAACAAGTTTACATTCGTTCGTTCCTTTGTATTTTAGTACACTGCTACTTACGAAAAGGAAACCTATTTAAAAAAC
This sequence comes from Entrophospora sp. SA101, assembly GCA_958430865.1. Lineage (NCBI taxonomy): Eukaryota > Fungi > Glomeromycota > Glomeromycetes > Entrophosporales > Entrophosporaceae > Entrophospora > Entrophospora sp. SA101. Next base: position 22,086 of record CAUDNR010004524.1, on the reverse strand, counting down.
ATGTTTCTGAGGAGAAAAAAATCATCATTGAAAGTTGTTCTTTATGATAATGAGAATGAAATAATAATGGCAATGACAATGATTGACAATGACAATGACAATTATATTGACAATGATATTGACAATGATATTGAAAAATGATATTGACAATGGAACCAAGTAATGATAAGATAACAAATCAAGTATAGCTCGAGTCATCTAGTCCTGACCTATTTCATGCGGAAATCTTTCCCATGGATGTACAAAATACTTGTACTTTGTATTAAATGAACTTTTATTGCGCCTCGATATAAAACTTGTCTAATTTTAGAAATTATATGTAGTTAATTTCCGGATTTAGTTAGTACAACCACATCGCACTGGATTTCTAAATATAAATACTGTGTAATAGTAATCGAGATCTAAAAGACTGCGGGGAAACAAATCAAAATCAAAATCGAAAATTTTTATTTTTATTTTCCTGGTATGATGCATTTTGCGTTACAAAATAGAAGATTTTCTAATTTTAGATTGCAGAACTAAAATTAAAAATATTTTTTACTCGAGGTAATGTGCAAATTTGCCTGCAAGAGTATCAAAGGGATAGATAGTGTGAGATTGTAAATAAGGACTGGGGAAGTCCCGAGCATGTCGATCAATCGGAACCAACTTACTGCGGTAGTGTTTGTACTCATTGAGTACTCAATGAGTAATGTATGACAAATACTTAATATAGTATGATCGACTTTGAAATGTAAAAAACGTATAATTAAAATTTTATTTAATAAATATATATATAATAATAAAAAATAAAGACTTAGTCCGAATTTCAAGAAAAATAATGAAAAAAATAAAAGAATAATAATAATATTTATGATGTTTAAATACTATCACTAAAAAAAAAAGTTATTTTAATTATGATAAAATTGATGAATTTCGTTTCAGAAAAACAATTTTTGAAACAATATTAGGTGATAATTTATTTCTGCTTGGAATTATAAGATTTCCCACATCAGAAAAAAGTCGTTCTGATGGTACAGATGTTGCATTTATGCATAAATACTTTTTTGCTAAATTTGACATTATAGGAAACTCGTTTTTTTTACTATTCCACCAAATAAATGGATCTGTTTGCCGATTTGCAGTTGGTAAAGAAAAATATTTTTCGTATTCACCTTGTACCTCCTCCTCTTCATATTGCAATAAATCATTAAATAAATCATCAAATATTCCAGAATTATTTCCTGATGGGAATAATGCACTACTTGGATGAAATGAGCTGGTAGATTGCCTTCGTTGCTCTTTGATAATTTCATACTGCATTTTTAAAAAATTTAATGTTTCTAAACGTGCTTGATTATCAATAAACTTTAAATGCTTGAATCGTGGGTTTAATGCAGATGCTAGCATTGCTAAAATAGATGGTTCTGACCAATAATGCTTTATTGAGTTATATAAAGTTAGGATTATTTTTTCATATAAATCATTAGTATTTGCAGGTCTTGAAATATTAATTTTTTTTTCCTTTTTTCTCCATTCCTTTCTTCAAAAATTTGCACCTCTCCTTGATCATTTTCTTCAATTGAATGTAATGCCAATGGCTCTTGATTTTCTTGCAATGATTCTACCTCATTTAAAATATATTCGGCATTAATTGGTGGTATTTCTTCTTCATAGTTATTGTCATTATTGTTAACATCATTATCATTATTATCATCATTATTTAATATATTTGAAAGTATTTTTTTTAAATAGGATATTAATGGAAATATTAATGATAAAGTGACAAAATTTTTGCCACTCAATGTTGTGGTTATTGTATCAAAGTGACTTAATATGCTAACAAGTTTTTCAATTAATTCCCATTCTTGATCACTTAATAAAAAACTCTTTAATTTTTTAGCATCTTTTTTTACTTCTCTGTCCGAATTCAATTCCATATGCATCATTAAAAGAATTATTGCCTTTTTTAACTCTAATAATCTTACCCATGCTTTAAATGTACTATTCCAACGTGTTATTACATCAAATGTGGGTTTTAATACTTTTGGATAATCCTCCTTCATTCTCTCTTGTTGTTTTTCTAAGGCTTCTAATTGTTCTGGAGAACTAAAAAAATTTATCAATCTTTTGGCTCTAAGAACAAGAGCTTTAATTTCATCATTATAATTTAAAGCTTTTTTAATGCAGAGCTGGAATGTATGAGCGGAACATGGGATTCTGTCAATTTCCAATGAGTTTTTTAATAATTTTAAAGCAGAAACCATGTTGCTACCATTGTCAGTTGTTATAGCTGAAAGTTTCCAATCCAATTCCCATTTTCTTATTTCATTTTCCAGCAAATCTTTTATAATTATGCCTGTATGAGGATATGGTACATGAACTAAATTTAAAAGTACTTCAATAGGTTCAAAATTTTCTGTTAGCCATGTCCCTGTGATTCCCATGTAACCTTTTCTTTGATTAGTTGCAGTCCAAAAGTCAGTAGTAATGGACACAAATTGGCAGTTGTTAATTAATTTATTGAGCTCATTAGTTGAATGATCATACATTACCTCTAGAGATTCTTTAATTGTAGTTATACATGAAATATTAAAATGTGGGTTAAGAGAATGAACAAATTCTTTAAAGCTAGAACTTTTTAAAATATGAAATGGTTGTACATCTTTAATTATAAATTCAATTAATTTTTTTTTAATTTCAGTGTTTTGATAATCATTGAGTGGTGGTATTGTCAGTTGAATTGAACCTTCATTCTTGTCTAAAATCTGTATCATTTCAAAAGAAAGAACAATAAGAAACAATTAAATATATTAGATGATATTACGAAATACCTTTTTGATCACTTCTTCTCTAATAATTCCATGCTCCTTCCGTAAATGTGAGATGGTATTTGAAGTAGACCCTTTATTTGTATTATATGAAAAAAAATAATTACATGGTTCACCATTTGTTTTTTTGACAACACATCTCCAACCATCTGACATTTTTTCGCAATAATTCCAAATAAAGCTCTTGTTTTTTGTTGTAGAGCTCCTTAAAATATTAACATCTCTTGAAAAACTACCAATGCTGGTATTATTTGATGACTCAATTTCAGAAGATTGCAAAAAATATTCATCTTCAGGCTGTGAAAAAAAATTATCTTCCTCAATATTATTATTATATGACATTTGTTCTTTGTAAATGAATGGAAAGGATTGGATTGAAAAGTAAAAAAAAATATAATTGAAATAATACAAAATATTATAATAAAATTTGAACGGAAATTGAATAAGTATTGTGATCAAAAAATTCATTTGTTGAAACATTGATAAAACATTGACCAAACAATAAAGGTTATATTTATACTAATTTCAAATAGAAATATGATAGTAAAAACTTGAATTAAAAGGGAAACTCATTAAAAATTTGTCTGTATGAAACTAAGTTTATTTGTATGAAAAATTCATTCAGGTTCTTGTATGAATAAAAAAATCAAATACATATATCAAAAAAAAATATCAATGAATCAAATGAAATAGTTCTCATACTTCAATTGACTTTCTAAGCTTATAGCCACTCCTAAACATTATAACTAATTATCACCGAATGAAATATTGTCTTTCTAAACTCCAGCTATTCCTAAATCATTAATTATAAACTTAAAAAATTTACTGTATGAAAAAATTCATAATAATTAAAAAATCAGACATTGTAAGAATTACTTATCAAATGTTATAGTAAAACACATTTTTATGAACAGATACTTTAATAATACAATTTATCTTTATTTCTTTAATTTATATTGAAAATACATAATATAAAATATTGATAGTATAATTAGAACATAATAATAACAATAATAATTAATAATAGTGTTGTTATGATAGAAATTAATTAATATTAATATTAAAGTATTATGTCCAAAAACAGGAATAGTAAGTAAACAAATAATTACACATGACTTGTTACAGACGCGTATATATCTTCTCTTAATATTAATAAACATTAAATTTTTGTCTTCTTTAACTGAAAAACTTAAAATGAAAAATAAAATGATTTTTGTGCCGATAAAATAATATAAAACAGGTAATGCAGTAATCATATTAAATATTATTATTGGTTGTTCTTGTTTTGTAATTTACATTTCCATAATATTAAAAAAAAATTATTTCCGTTGCTTTTCTAACAATTTTTATATTAATATTAATATCTAAATATGATAGGTCAATATCATTTTGTGTCACTCGAGTACTCGTGAGTACTCATGAGTGCGGATCTTTCCATTAATAGTATGATCTACGAGTACTCACGGTACTCACGGTACTCACATTACTCATGAGTATCCGGATTACTCATGAGTATAGATGGGCGCCTAAATTATTTTTGGGGTTGTCTAAAGTCAAAATAGTATTTAGACACAAATGTCTAAATGTCTAAATTAATATAAATAGTAATGATTTGCTTTAAATACAACTAAAAGTCACGTGGATATTCACAAAATCCACAAAATTCAGTAAATTATCCAATAAAAAATTCAATTTCAGCATTTTAGACAATTGAGACCATTGTCCAAATGTCTAAATTAATTTATATTTTAGACATTGTCTAAATAATTTAGTTTAGACACCCATCTATACTCATGAGTAAATCATTATGAGTACAAACACTACCAGAAACATTATTTGTTACACAAGTTGAATTTTCTATTTTATATGTATATAATTACACTTACTGCGACATATCATTTGACTGATAATAGAATAATTTATAAAAAATCATCAGAGCACTTGCATGAGAGGAAAATATTCGGACCCCAAGCCATTGTGAGTATTACCTATTCTTTGGACACTGACAAAAATCTAACTTTCACTATTACTACTGCTATTATTATTATTATTATCAATAATATCATTGTTAATATTCATATCTTTGTTGTTTTCATTATCTTTTTCATCTTCGCTCTTTATCTCTCCTTTTCAATCCATTGTTGAATTTCTTCTATGGTGCGTGAAGCCTATAACCACCATTTTTGCACGTGATTTTTGAAAGAATAGAAGTCCGTTTCTGTTGATCCTTTTTTAAAAAT
>CAUDNR010004523.1:107497-147545 GCA_958430865.1 Entrophospora sp. SA101 | reverse complement strand
ATTTTTGATTGGAAATTTTTTCCCAAAATTCGTCGTCGTGGCGCAGTAAGTTGCGGGATTAGGTGTCCTGCACTGTAGGTCTATTCAGAATATTGCTTTTAAATTTATTATAATTCATATTAAAAATTTATTTATTATAATATAATGTTTATAGATAAATTTTTTAAAATAAAAATATTTAATTAATTATGTGTAATAGAATGCATCAAAATCAAAATTATATAATTTTAATCATGTTCAAATAAATGGTAAGGGAAATAGTGAATTAGGTCACTAGTATTATTAACATTGTTACTATTAATAGAGAGGTGTTACTAGGTAATTGTGATGATAGTGATGACATCAAATCTTTTGTTGGATATAATGGATTAAAAATGGGAGCATTTGAAAATGCATTTTTTGTGAACAGTTCTATACCTATATTGTTCAATTACCATGATCATTATCATAATTGTCAAATTTATGCTTATCATTATTACTATTAAATTTTCTGCATAGTTGATATAGTTCATATCAGATAAATTTGTTTTGTTTTTATTTTCTGTGCTGAATGTTTTTTATTATTTAATCAATCAAAATTAAATTACACATGATATTTTGACAATAATAAGCTATTGGAAAAACAAATGTTTCATTATATTGAGCACTGACTGTCATCTTTTTTTAAAATGTCCTAATGTTGGATTTTTCCTATATATCATAAGTTTGATTTTGAAAGCTTTGTGATCAGAAGAAAGATGTTTCCATCATCATTGAGTGAGAAGAAAGAATAGTTCCAATGTGTGTCATCTTTTTGATATTTTTGATTTTTACCATTCTGCAAAACTTTTATTGTATGAGAATGGCATAGATGAGTGTCAATAATTATTTTTGGTTCATATTTGATTTGAGTAATGGAAGAATTCAAAGCATCATTAACAATAGCATCTGCTCTTTCATCATGTGTGTTTCCAGTGTGTGTATGTTCTTATCTTTCTGAATAATAATTTAATCTTATTGATATTAATGATATCATGCATGCAATATTGACCAAAATGTGTTTCAAGGATATGTGTGTAGAATTGTGCTTTAAATGATTTGTTGACTTACTATCTGTAAAGATAGTAATAACATTATAGTCTTTGGGAGCAACCAGTAAAAGCTGCTGTTAAAACTACAATGCTTGCAAAAGACCATTTTCTTATTGATGCTACAAATTCTAATAATATTAGCAATGCCCCATATTCATTGTTTCTTTACCTAAATTTATAAGAATTTTGCTGTTGTAATAATAATTGTGTGTGTGATGAGCCAGATTTTTTAGTGATATTAGATATGTAATTTGCCAGATTGTTATATATAATTTTACATATGTACCAATTTTTGAGATGAATTGGAATTCCACTATTCCACTGTGGAATGTTCTGTCCATTGTAAACCTCCAAAACTCGGTTTTTTCTTTGAAGATTGCAACAACCATTTTATTAAAACAAATGACATTTTGAAATACTGAAAAAAAGGTGAGATAGCAATGTGCATATTAATTATGAATGGTTCAAATAATTCAAGTAAATTTTATTCAGATAGAAATCCTACTCATGCTTCAGGTGTACAAAAAAACCTTGATGGAGACAAAAAGAACTGTGATCATCAGAAAAATATGTTGTCAGTGAGGTAAGAGTTTTCATATCATGCAGGATTTTTTAATAGAATGAGTGACTTTTAAATTATTTGCATATTGCCCAAAGACCATATTTTTTAATTAGAACAACGAGTTGTGTTTTTTTGCATAAAACATCAATCAAGATTCTTGGCGTGTACAGATAGAATGTAATATAGCAAAAAAAAATTTTTTTCTTTTAAATAAATAAAACACATAGTATAACCTTGTTACAATGAGGTGACTGGCTGAAAATTTCATTCAAAATTCGTTGAAACAAGGATTCTACTGTATCAGATACCAAACATTGAAAATCGTGTTTTGACAAATTCGAGTAACTTATTCAAAGAAAAATATACAAAAAAGGTATTACCTCTAAGCTGTACATGTTCTTTGTGACAAATCATACGTAATAATAAGGTGCTATAAAGCTTAAAATCGATATATAGAATTGAGCTTACTTAAAACATCATTTCATTTCTAAAAAATTTTGATTCACTAATTCAGTAAATAAAATATTTAAAGTTACAAAAGTTACAAAATAATAAACCTTCAGTCGCATTTTTGTGCGTGACTTTCAAACTTGTCACAAATAATTTATTTGTTAAACAACATTGCATGCAATAATAATAATAATAAAATACAATAAACATAAATACAAAAAGAAAAATATAAAATATAATTTACATAATAACAAAAAAAAAATAAACCTATTGACTTAATAACGATTTTGTCGACTCTTCGTCACCATTATAATCTCTAGTGAATGCATTGACAACAGTTTCATCACTATCTCGTCTTTTATGCCCGCCAAGTTCCGGATCAATTCTATTACTAGTAGTGACAATGATCGTACCATTCCTACGTAATTGTCTTCTTATATAATAATGTCGTATGATGAATAGCGAGATACCAAAATAAAATAAAATAACCATGGATAATCCAAGTATACATCCATCACCACATATCGATTTACAACTAAAATTATAGCTATCGTTAATTGGAATTGATTCTGGGTTTAAATATGAATAATCTTTTATTGGATGAAAATGAAGATGTGAATTAAAATGTTTATGATGATGATGACGATTATTTTTGCGACGAGGTTTACTGTTTAATTTATGATTATGATATCGATGTGATTCTACATGATAACTTGATTGTAATAATAATGCTTGTGTGAATATTATAAAATAATTAAAAGACTTTACTAAATTCATTTCTACTGTTTATTATATTTAATATTGTTATTAATACTGTTTATTATTATTATTGTTGTTGCTGATGCTGTTTTATCATAAATATATTAAAAAAAAAAAAATTTTTCCTGAAAATAATTTTTTATTTTAAAAAAAAAATTTGAAATTTTTTATTTTTTTTGGGAAATTTAGAATTCATATTTATATTCAATTTTGTGGCTTTGTATGGTATGATAAATCGGACGCAGCAATCAATTGTTTAAAATACTTTTATAATATAAATTAAATGACCGCTTGTCGAGCTTACATGCGTGTATTATGAATGAATTATTATTATTATGAATTATTATTATTATGAATTATTGGAAAATTGTTAGATCAATGTTTTTTTAAAAAACAGTTCTTTTTCTCTCCTTTCTTCTTTTTTTCTTTATTCTCATCATCGAAATTACATAGTTAAAAAAAAAAAGATAGGAGAAAGAATAAATAAATTAATAAAATAAGTAAATAATAATAATAGCAATATTTTGAAACAATCTTTAATTTTTAATTCTAGAATAGGAAATTAAATAGTAATAATAAAATTGATTGGTTAACGTGATCCAACAAACATAATATACACATTATATATCTTGGCAACCTATTTTTGTATTTTTAAAATTGAATTTTGTTGTTGATCGACAAAAATGTTTACAAATTATCATCATTTACATATTATTGGTGTTTAAATGTCTAAATGCATTTGTTTTGAATATTGATCGTAGAATGCTAGTATATAAAATAATCAACACATCAATGATCAAATCAATAGATTAATAATTACCATTTCTATTATTTGTTTGAATTTAGTGGCTGCGGAAGATTTGTAAATTTCAATAATCTACTTGTATAAACAGCATTAGGATGCACTGTTGCTGTAATCGTTGAAGGATCAAATTTAAACTCGTCCATTTCATCAAGCCGCTCTTATCATTATTAAATAAATTATTCCAAAAATCAATAGTTTCTTTATTTTTTATTTTTTTTTGCAGTTGAGCGTTTATTTGGACATTTATGAGCTAATTCAATAAACTTTTGATGTGTTATTGGAGGAGCTAGGCCTTACTCCTTCACATATCTTGATTGCAAGATCTATTATCATTACTAAAAGGTTGTTGACTTGTTGACACTACTGACATTAGAACACCAAAACTGTATATATCTTATGCCTTTGTGTGTGGTTTATTATTATTTAACACTTCTGGTGCTACAAATGGTAATACTCCAAATACATTGTTTTTATATTCGATGTTAAATCTTGATCAGCTGGAATTGATAATCCCAAGTAATACATGCAAAATCATTTTGAAGAATATTACCATTATGAATAATTTCTTCTTCATGAATATCTTTGAAACCTTTAATAATTTGTTTAAGGGTTTTAATTTAAAATTTTTTTGTTAAATAATTATGAAGACTTCCTTTTTGCATAAATCTCATTACAAAAATATATTGGGTTTGTTGTTGGATCTTGCGTTACTCCATAAATATCAATTATCTTGGTAAATCTATGAAATTTTATATAATTCTTGAACTGATGATAAATAAATGAAATAAATAAAATAAATATTTAATTTAGAAATAATAATGAATTTAAAGTTGGTGTCTGCAACTGGTTGTAACAAGTTGCAGACCCTTATATTACAGCTATTATGTTCTAAACTCTGCAACTGGTTGCAATCTAGCTTCATAGCTGCAGATACTAGCTTTATATAATTACATGATAACAACAAATAAAAATAAAATATTACCTCATTTAAAAATTCATTAGAAATACTTTTCAAATTATCTAATTTTTTTAATGGAACAGATTTACTACAATCTACTCAAGTAGCTCTGTATATAGTTGCAAAATCCACCTTCAAATATCTTCTCAATGTTTTTTAAATCCCGATATTGAATCCATTGAAGATATTTATTATTATTGCAAGTTGCTTTGAGTTGTGTATCTTTAACCAATTTATCTATAGTTTCATTACCACTGCTCCAATCTTGTGTTGATGGTTCACGTGATTCATACCACCCAAAGATGACTATGACGGCTGTTTGTATTGTGGTTGTGATGGTATCTTTCATATTTGATGGTTCCAAAAGATTTTGGTACTTTTTTTTTATTTTTATGTTGGAAACACAAATCACACGAGAAATACTAAATTTATAGTAATAGTGGAAATTTTTTTAAGGAAAAATTGGAGTAGAAAAATAATTTTACTATATAATAAGCACTTATCAGATATACACAAACCACCAGCCTTTGACTTTTGATTCCAAGTTTTTCAAACAAATTGGTCAAAATAAATCCGGTAGTTATGATTCCAATCGGATATATCAAAAATAAACCGAAATCCCAATTCTTTAAAATACATTACTTAAATTACGAAAATTCTGATCATGTGAAATAATTGTGAATTTATATAATAATTCTTTGATATATATTTGTGCGTCCTTTTTTATTTTACATTCTTTAATAAATACTGCATTGCAAATAGGGTTGAAAATCGCAATAGATTTCTTTGAAGATAAATTTAAAAAATGAAATTTTTTTGGCACTAAATTTTTCATTCTTCTAATTTATTCGACAGTCTTTTTTGAAACAAGATTTAAATCACACATAGTTTAGTATTAGTTTCAAAAAATAACCTGATCTTGAATGTTTCTAATTAGAGGTTGGAACCGGTTTATTTCGGACAAACGAATTTTAAAACCGGTTGAACCCGTTTGATATTAAGAAATTTTTGAATGGCTTGTCCAATTATTATTTTCTGTAAATAATCTATGTATCAGCCAGCTAAAAAATTTATTTTACACGGCTTATTTGGGTAATTAGATTAAACTGAATTTTATTTTAAAAAGAAATAATGAACATTTCAATTTGTTTTCGCCTAAAGATCTTTAATTTTTTGTTTGTTTTAGTGTATAATAAAAGAATTTTTGAATTGATCGATCTAAACTTTATACTTTGTTTATACGGTTTCATGTTATTATTAGTTTATTTTTATTACTATACAGTCAAATTTCGTTCCAACAAAACTACGAGACGCATAAGAAAATTGCATTTAAAATTTGTTATCATTATACCAAATTAAAATTACCAATCGCGTTTCAACGAATTTTATATGCGAGACAAATTCGTTATTATGACGCGAATTTAATTATAATTCGTTGAGACAAGATTCGATGAAGCGAGGTTTGATTGTACATACTTTTATTATATTATGTAGCAATAATGTCACGAGGTAAGTGGCGAGAGTGTAATAAACATTGCGTTTAAAGATGGCTCCTCGATTAATTGCGACTAGTTGCAACTAATTGTGGTTGCGGTATATGAAAATTGAATTGCAGTTAATTTGCAGTTCCCATGTTTAATTGCGTTTGCATGTTTACATTTTTAAATGTTCTATTTAATTATTACACAATAATTAATGGTCATGTATGTATATAAGAAACTCGAATTCCTAAAGTTGTAAAAACAACTTTGTCTTGAATAAAGTAAATAATAACAAGTTTGAACTTGGAAAACAAATAATCCTATTAACCCAAAACTATAAAACATTAGCTGTTCTCCCACAAAATAAAAACTTATGAATTGGATGGATTATCAATTTATCAATTGAAGGCCGTTTTGCTGTTTTATTATTATAACTGGGTACCCGGTTAATCCGGTTCTGATTTTGAAAAGGTGATTAAACCCTGTTCTTGGAAATAAGGCCGGTTCCAACCTATATTTTAATTCAAGTTTACAAATCAAAAAAAAAACAAGTTTATCCTGTAGATTTTCTTAATTTGGTAGCGTGAATAAATACTTATCAAATGAATTACTATTGTGATTTGCATCATATTTTCCAGGAAATTATCCGTTGCTTTTATTAAGTGGCTCATGCAATTTTTGTGTCTTCCAGACCTTTTTTCTTTGTTTTCGAGCAGAATTATGATCCGTTATTGTTTGTACTGAATAAATTACAAATAATTTTCAATTCCAATTTTTGATTTCGAAACTCGATTTTTTTTGATTGAATTTCACCATCAATATATAATTAAAGTACACATTTTCCTTCTAAAATTCAGAAATAATGACATTGTATATTATTATCTGAAAATTAGTCTATATTTATTTAACAAACACTCTCCAAAATGAATAATTAAGAAATGGACCAAGGAGTTTGGTAGGGATTCTTATATAAATTCAAAGCGGCTTATTAAAAGCATTTACTAAATTCCTATTGAATTTTATACTTTGGTTTTTTATTTCACTAATAATAATAAAAATGGAGATCGTGGAATTTGTCATTGCTACAGAAATTTCTTTGTGGTGTTATGTTCACTGTTACAGGTAGGAGGAGGATTATTGTGAAAATTGGTATGCAGATCAACGAGAAAAATTATAGACTGATTATTTAAACAGCATCACCATAAATATATACAAAGGTGTTCAAATTAATAATAACAATAAATAAATTGCCTCATCAGTAAATTATGAATCATTCATTCGTTACTCAAATTTAAAACTAAAAACTATAATAATTGACCTTATTAAAATCATTTCCATGCCTGACATTTTAAACCATGTTTATTTCCGACAAAAATTTAAATTTCCCAGAAAAATGCAAAATTAGTTGCTTTTATTGGTATAATTTGACCAACATTTGTAAGGTTTCTGGGTTTATTTGATATTGTTCATAATCGATTTTAAGTATTCGAGATGTTTATTCAAATAAATTTTCGTAATTAATCATTCAGATCATTCTCATGTGAATCAAATGAATAGTAATCATCATCAATTTGAGATGCTAACTTTTTTGTCAACAGTAATTAATTAATAATCGTAGTAATTGATATTAAGTTTGAACAAAATAAAGGTTTCAAACAATAAAAGTAAATGAACAGATCATTCAAATAAAAATTTGTAAAACCCTAGACATTTGTAAATACTTTCAAACATTTGGTCAAGATTTCTTTCATCGGCAATTTTGCTAATTTCTTTTACTATCAATTGGAAATTAATTGTTTCTAGAATGGAATTATGAAATAGAAAGAAAAGATATAGTTTGGTTGATATTGATTCTTCATTTTTAGCAGTAGTGATGATTTCAGAAAATTTTTGGACAGCATTCAACACTGTGCCGCAAAAAAATCAATCCTAATCTTTCTTTTTAAACGCCATAACTTCATGTCGAAAATCAATAATGAATTCGCAGATGGGAACTCCATTTCATCACCAAGTTAAATTGGGGAATAAAAAAAGTTTGGATTAAAGAAAGGGAGGGGGTTTTTTGAATTCTTTTTTGTTATTAGAGAAAATTGCTTGACAAGTTGGTTCCCACATAGCTCACCAAGGATTGGTGGGTTGTTATCTTAATAAAGCGATTCAGCCTCAATCTCATTATGTATTTTTTGTTGATCACAGAATTTCGTTGATAATGATAATAATCGGTAAGGGCAAGGCAACATAATGAATGATACGAATGGTAAAAAAATTGCTTATTATAATCTTAGTGTCAGCATCAAAGGATCAGCACACCTGAAACTGTGTGCTCAAGCACAATTCTTTCAAATAAAACTATTACTTTGCCCAATAGTTATAAAATAAATCTATTTATTTGAAACTTCTGCTGCTTGTATAGATATGGAATAAGCAAAGGAAGATCATTTAAAATTTCTAACAAAAAATTTGGCAATTCCAATACTTCCACATCCACCACAATCCAGTAATAAAGACAATTGTGTTATCAGTCTAAATAATTTTGTTCAATGGTTAGGTGATCAAGCAGAAGCTGAAAATGTAGAGCTCTACGTTAACTTTGCTGGCAGTGAGGTAATTGCATGTGAAGCATTCATACGGTTGTGCATGTATTTTCACTCATGAACTCACTCACTCTCTTGCACGTTTACATCATATGATTTACAGGTATTGTATAATCAGGATGGAAGTGTGCGTGGAGTGGCAACAAATGATATGGGATTAGACAAAAATTTCAAACCAAAAAGCAATTTTGAGTGAGGGATGGGTTCCATTCTAAAGTTACACTGTTTGCCGAAGGATGTCATAGATCACTTACCAAGACATTAATAGATCCAGCCAAAGATTGATGTGCATACTATAGGATATCCGATGGATTATAAAACTTATGGTGGTGGATTTATGTATCACATGGAAAATAATATTGTTCAAGTTGGATATGTGGTAGGATTAGACTATCAGAATCCATATTTAAATCCATACAAAGAATTTCAGGTGAATATAAATTTGTGACTGGATAATTAATATTTACCAATTAAAAATATTTTGTTATTTAATGTTTATTAATTAAAAATATTTAATATTTATTTACTATAAATATTAGAAATATAAACTTCATCCGTATATAAGAAAGTTTCTTGAAGGTGCAAAGGTTACATGTTATGGAGCTAGAGCATTAAATGAAGGCGGATATCAGGTACTATAATAATAATAATAATAATCAGTAATAACAATGATATCCATTAATCAATCAATTAATTATGATTAAATTATTAGTCAATCCCTAAATCAGTATTCCCTGGCAGAGCATTGATAGGATGTACAGCCAGATTTATGAATGTCCCAAAGGTCAAGGGAACTCATACTACAATGAAGTCAGGAATGCTTGCAGGAGAAGCAAGCATATAAAGCATTAGCATATAAATCAGAAACTAGCAATTCTAGTTCCGAGCCAATAATCCTTGATGAGTATGAAAAGTCAATTGAGAATTCGTGGAATTGTATGAAGTGAGAAATGTGAGACCCTCAATTAATAACCCACTTGGATTATGGGGTTTCATAGCATATTCAGGATTGGATACATTATTTTTAAAAGGAAGAGTGCCGTGGACATTTAAACATCATGCTGATTGGGCTTCTTTGAAACCTGCAAAGTACATGTAATAATAATAATAATAGTAATAATAATAGTGATAATATTTCTAATTGATATGATTACACAATTATATCTCTAATTATATAGAAAGTGCAAGCCAATAGAATATCCTAAACCTGATGGTAAGATAACTTTTGATCTTCTGGAAAGTGTGTCAAGGAGTGGAACCAATCATTCAGAAAACCAACCTGTGCATTTGAGGTTGAGAGATAAGAAAGTACCGGTTGAAAGAAATCTAAAGATATTTGATGGTCCAGAAGGAAGATTTTGTCCAGGCAAATGCATATTTTTTTTTAAATAGTTGATTTATTAGTCATGATATTTACATTTGATTAACATTTTATTCGATCACATGCGCACATATTGTTTATAGCTGGAGTGTATGAATTTGTCGATGATGAAACGAATTCGGATACAAAGAAAAGACTACAAGTAAATTCACAGAATTGCTTGCATTGTAAAACATGTTATATTAAAGATGTGTCACAGAATGTAGGTTGGGTTACTCCTGAAGGTGGAAATGATTCAAAATATGTTAACACTTGGATCATTTAGGAAAAGATTAGAGCTGAGTTGAATTGAAATAAACAATAATTTTTATGATTGTAATTATAACGTTTACATCATCCATCATCAAAAAAATTGATTAATTTTTTTTTATTTAATAAAATTTTATTTTTTATTTAAATAAAAATAAATTTCTTGATATAATAAATTATGGGAATTATAAATGATTCTTCATATGAAGGTTGCGATGGTTACCTGGAAGTTGTTGAATACGGAAAGAATAAAAAATATAAAAATCGCAATCATTGTTATAATTATGTAGTTGGTGTTATTATCGATGATAGATGTCAACTTTGAATTTTTAATAAATGATTTTGATAAATTTTATCAAGAAACCAAATCAACAATCATCATATTATTTTTGGTGATAATGATGGGTTACGATTAGACAAAGAAAATGGAAAATTTACTGCTACAAATAATGATAAATATGGTAACAATGATAGTAATTATAAAGAATATAATAACAATGACAACAATAACAATAAGAATAAGAATAAAAATAAATGGAAACAAGTTGGCAACAACAACGATGGTGATGATATTGCCATTGAAAAAACTGGAATTTGTATGGATTGGCATCGTTATGATCATTATGGTATGCCTGGGCAATCAATTGAATCTGAATCAGAACATGAAGAAATAATTCGTGAAAAAGAGAAGGGCGGGGAGGAAGAGAAAAAGAAAGAGAAGAAAAATAAAGAGAAGGGTAAGGAAAAAAAGAAAGAAGTGAAGGGGAGGGAGAAGGAGAAGGAAAAGGAGAAAGAGGAAAAGGAAGATGGGGGTAAGATAGAGAAGGGGAGGTGGAAGAGGAAAGGGGAACAAATAAAAGGAAAAAACCAACCAAATAAGAAGCGATCAAATCAAAAACATCAATTTAATCAGAATCAAAGCCAAAACCAATCAAATCAAACAAAACAAAACCAAGATCAATATCAAGCTGGAAATTCATCATCCAAATCTCATAATCATAATTACTATAATAATCAGAATAATAGTAACTCTAGTAATTCCAATAATTCAAATCAATATTTGCCAAATAATAGTAAAAAAAGAGCCATTTATAATTATCTTAACAATGAATATTTTAGATAGTAACTCAACAATTATAAAATCAATAAAAAATCAGTTAAAACCTAATTGATCTCCAAAATTCTTAGCGCTCAGTATAACACTTGGAAATAAAAATATTAGCAAATATTTTGATATGAAGCAAGAGGATTGTGATGGATTTGTATTATATGAAGTCACATATAACGGATTTCGTAAAAATACAGATTATTATTATGAAACGGAATTTCGAAGACTTATAAAGTTTATTCTAGATTGTTCGTTGAATTGTTGGATAAACCAATTTGGAATAGTGGAGATTTTAAATGTGGACTCTAGAGAAATGAAAATAAACCCTTTAACAGGATTTATAAAAAGCATTCATGATATTTGTGATATTCATACAATAGATATTATTGTGATAAGAGTCAAGTTTAACTTATAGTGTACGTGAACTTCGAGAGTCCAGGGCTATGTTGTTATTGGCTCGCAGAGAAACGATGAAAGATGCTTTTATTTTACTTATGGGCCATTTGGTAAGTAAAGAATAATTAGAATTAATGCGTTCTTGCTCACATTAATATTAACATTCATTTATTTATTTTCTCGTTGTGATGAAGTATGAAAATTATAGTAGATCAGGAAAAGGAATAATCAAATTTTATAATAGAGATGAACTTTATTATGAGTTTACTAATTTTTATAGTCCAATGAAGAAAATATTGATAGACGGTGCAGATTGGGCCAACTGCTGAACATTATTGTAAGTGATTCTTTATATCTTTCTCAAAAATATAATATTAATAATATAATTATCAATGGATTGAAAGTTCAATTTGAAAATCCAACAATTCGTAAAAGAATTCAATATGCAAAATCAGCAAGAGAAGTATTTTTATTTGCTAGATCATGTGATAAAGAGAAAAGAGCAGATTGGGAATCGGCGGTGTCAGAAGACAGGAAGATATTCAATGAATTAATTATGAAAAAAGCATTAAAATGTAAATTTTCATAATTTCGCAATCTACAATTTAAATTACTTTCTACATGTGGTGCAGAGATAATAGAATATACATCGAATGATAGGTATTGGGGAGATGGTGGGAATGGCGAGGGATTGAATAGATTAGGTCAACTATTAAAAGAAGTCAGGTCAGAGATTTTTCGAGCTGAGCTTGACAGATTAATTAATGAAAATGATGGATTAAGATGTCAATATCAAAGATGGCTTGTGCGTAAATTACAATATTTAAATCACTTGAACTTTGACGGTGGTAATAATAATGTTAAATCATAATTGATTCAAATTATTTGTATTTATATATAAATATTTGAATTCTTGCAATTTTTTAATTTTTTCGCACAAGTATATAAAATATTAACACTGTTTCCAGATAAAATAAGCAATGGATGCTGAATACACAATTTTTCATGTAATTCATTATTGCATATTGGGAGAAAATGCTTCAAATGTTACTCGAAAAAATAGTTGCATGCATATTATAATAAAAGGAATTTTCTATTATTATTAATTTAAAATAAATAATATTTGTGATGTATTAATTGTAAACAAAAAAAGGTCTAGTTTCAGATGTAACAATGGCGGTGGCGAGAAGAAAATAACCCAATTGACTAATTTCAAAATTGTCTTCTCCGCCAAAGGCGCTACCAACAAAGCAACTTTTACCTGAAGAGAATTCACCTGCGGAAGAACATCATCACCAACATCTTTGTCACCATTCAAGGAAACAACAAATTTGGAAGAAAAGGTTCTAATAACAATAATCCGGACAACAAAAATTTAGGCCACCTTCAATCATAAGTCAATGATTACAAATTCAAATAGTACGCAAAATAGTTGATCCAACATTACAAAATATTTATTTCCGCCGCCACTACCACCACCACCATCATCATAATCATAATCGTTAATATTGTTAATGTCATTCATTAGCAACTACATCATTAACAACGATAATGATAAATTGGTTAATTGCAATGTCGGGGTTTATCCTTAATAACATGTGAAACCTAACCTTCCGAGTAAGTATAGACTTTGGGAGAATAATAATGCAAGAATCAAAATTTAAATTGATCAATTTATTATTTTCCTACTTAATAATGATTGTTGCTTATATTGCTTATATATACTTTTTATTTAAATTAGTTATTTATATTTATACTATTTAAAAATAATGATATTATTTATATACTATTAATGTTATGTGCATATATCTATTTTTTCTTACATATATTCTCTTGTATTGTTTATTTACATTGGGAAATCCATTGATTCAGCATTGATTCTCCTCCTTTATCTCTCTTAATTCAGCATCATAAACGATCAATTCCTGATCTTCATTTTCTTTCTTCCGCCCATAGAAACGATACTGATAAAAAAACATTTTGTAGGCACTTAGTTCTTTCATGTACGAAAGAATGTATTTTTCTTCGTATTCGTCCTCTGTTACATTTAAGAAGTGAGCCGCCAGTCTCGAGCTTAAAAGTCGGAACGTGCGAAGGTTAATATATTCAGACAACTTTCCCAATATTCCCCCATGTTGACCTATCGGTATTTTTGTCACTTCACAGTAGATATGAGAAAACTCTTTCGTGCTTGCCATTATATCACCGATATGCGGTAGCATGTAGGGGTTTTTGTTAATGGACTCTAAGTAATTCCTTACTATTATATTGTATGAAAAATTGAAGAAAAATTTAATTTAGAAATTTATTTCGCATCATCTCCTTCTCGCAATTTCCTTTCACGACCAGAAAAAATACTTACGGGCAGCTAATAGTTCATTAGATTTGGGGCCTGCATTTTGTGGTATGGTGCCGGATTCTAGAATCTCTAGATAGCCACCAGGTTTCACCACCCTCAAAGCCTCCTTCAAACCTTTTTTCCAATCAGCCTCTGAAAACCACATGACAAAACCTCGGTAGTGAACAAACTCAAAATGATTGTCTTTGAACGGGAGTTTATCCAATAAATCACACTTGATAAATTGGGCATTTGTGGGTTTTTGATCTGGAAATATATTGTCCTTATCTATTCCAATTATTCTGGAATTGGGGTAATCTACTGACATTTCAGCGACCCAGGTGCCCGGCCCACACCTATATAATATGAGGGAAGAAGGGAAGGTGGAAGAAATTACATTATTAATATTATTTTATAAGAAATAGTTATTAAAATTTATCAATGCGTAATATATACCCAAGATCTAGTACATCGCAGCCGGACCGTAAAGATTCCTCTATATGGGACTTGTAATTACCGTCCCAGGTAACTCGGAACAAATGATGCTGCAATTGTATGCGGTCTATCTCGTCATCACATGCTGCGGAAAGAAACTCTTTCAGAATTTTATTAGAATTTGCCGTCGAGGATTTATTCTTGGACCAAAATTTTAATTTTGATATTCTTGGGAGTCTATTACTATTAGTCATTTCTTCAATATTTGTTCTATTGGAATCGTTAATGTTACTAGTCTGAGGGCTATTATCATTACTACTATTATCATTACTATCATTCCTATATTTATTTTTATTTAGTTTGTTGTGGTTTTTTCTGCCACTGTTTGTTGATATTTGAATTCCCATTTTTAAAAGGAAGAATGCGTAAGAAATGATGAGTGGATTAAAGAGTGGATTATTTATTAATTTAAAATATTAATTTAAATACTTTAGAAATTTTAAACAAAATAAAAATTTAAATACTTAAAAATTTTAAAAAAGAGAGAAAAACAATATTTATATATTGATAAAATAAAAATTTACACAAAATAAATCAATTTACATAACCAAACAAAATTCTATTGGTGTTAATTCTATTTAAAATAAAGTTTCATTGATTTTTTTTGTGGAGTTATACAAAGAAAGTCGTATGTATAATCTTTTTTTTATTAGTCAAAAACTTTTTTCAATTGGTACCGGCTTTAATTCGTCAATAATGATAAATTTTAGATCAAATATTAATATATGCCCTATCGATGTATTTTGGTTCTTTTTCATTTTTTCCATTTTCAGTTTTTTTTTTTTAAAATATAAATATTTACACAAACAAGTAGAGCATGGTGGAAATTCGTAACATTAGAAGATCAAAAAAAAAAAATTAATATTAATATTATTGATTACAATTTTTATGAAACCTATTGGATAATTTGGATTATGTACTTTGAATCCAGATGGAGATAAGTAATAAATTGAAGGGGTATTTGGAGTATATATTGTCATAGTCATCATATGTGCAACTTGTGAAGTTGAAGTAGTGTTTGGCATGATAGTCATCTATACTTAAAATAAAGTATTAATTTTCTAAAAAAAAAAATTTTAATTTTAATTTTAATAAATAATATATATATTATAAAATATTATAAAATATAAATAAAATTATTTACCTTTTTTTTTTAATATTCTAGTACACTCAAAGCATGATCTTTTTCTATTTTATTAGTCTGAGGGCTATTATCATTACTACTATTATCATTACTATCATTCCTATATTTATTTTTATTTAGTTTGTTGTGGTTTTTTCTGCCACTGTTTGTTGATATTTGAATTCCCATTTTTAAAAGGAAGAATGCGTAAGAAATGATGAGTGGATTAAAGAGTGGATTATTTATTAATTTAAAATATTAATTTAAATACTTTAGAAATTTTAAACAAAATAAAAATTTAAATACTTAAAAATTTTAAAAAAGAGAGAAAAACAATATTTATATATTGATAAAATAAAAATTTACACAAAATAAATCAATTTACATAACCAAACAAAATTCTATTGGTGTTAATTCTATTTAAAATAAAGTTTCATTGATTTTTTTTGTGGAGTTATACAAAGAAAGTCGTATGTATAATCTTTTTTTTATTAGTCAAAAACTTTTTTCAATTGGTACCGGCTTTAATTCGTCAATAATGATAAATTTTAGATCAAATATTAATATATGCCCTATCGATGTATTTTGGTTCTTTTTCATTTTTTCCATTTTCAGTTTTTTTTTTTTAAAATATAAATATTTACACAAACAAGTAGAGCATGGTGGAAATTCGTAACATTAGAAGATCAAAAAAAAAAAATTAATATTAATATTATTGATTACAATTTTTATGAAACCTATTGGATAATTTGGATTATGTACTTTGAATCCAGATGGAGATAAGTAATAAATTGAAGGGGTATTTGGAGTATATATTGTCATAGTCATCATATGTGCAACTTGTGAAGTTGAAGTAGTGTTTGGCATGATAGTCATCTATACTTAAAATAAAGTATTAATTTTCTAAAAAAAAAAATTTTAATTTTAATTTTAATAAATAATATATATATTATAAAATATTATAAAATATAAATAAAATTTATTTACCTTTTTTTTTAAAAATATTCTAGTACATTCAAAATATGATCTTTTTCTATTTTATTCATTTTGTTAATTAATGAACGATAAGTAGTTGATAAGCCAACATTTGATAGCATGTTAATTCCAGAACATGATGTGCCAGTTCCAACTAAAAACAATCTCATATCATCTTTAAAATAAGTACAATGTTTATTTCTAATATTTACTAATTGGTAAATTAACACCATAATTTTTTTTTAATACTTTCAATTGTTTTTTGATTTTTACTTTAAGATTTGTTGATTGAACTAATGTATTAAAAAAATGAACAAATCCAGGATGCTTATTACTCGCATATTCCATAAAATTGTTTACACCATAGATTGGATTTATTTTTTCCTTATGTTGAGCATCATATAAATTTTTTGTAAAAAATTTGTTTCTTCTAAAAATAAATAAACAGTAATATTAAAAAATAAGTATAATAAACATATATATAAAATGGAAAATTTTTTGATGCTTTTATATAATATTTAAAATATAAGTAAATTATTTACCTGATATTAAAAATAATTCATCAAAATTTTCTTTTAATTGGTCTAATTCACTTTGTATAAATTGAATATTTGCCTTAAGTTGAATATTTTCTGATGATTTATTTATTAATTCGTTATATTCAGCTCCATGTAAAATAATTTTTCTTTTTTTTTTTCATGTAATGGTGATTTTAAACAAAAATTTTCTTCATCATTATTCTTATTATTCTTATCATTCCTATCATATACCACAAGATCATTATAACATTTATGGCATAACTGTGAACATAAATTCTCTTTGTTATTAGACAAAACTTTTCGTAAGGTATCTTCATTTAACCTCCGGGAAGTAGTGTTTTCATAACTGCTGAAATTACAAATTTCACAAGGTCCAAAAATTACTTCATTTCCTTCCCATCTTCACACCAAAAAGTTTTCTAATAAAATGTCAACGAAATTTCTGATCTTTTCTGATCTAGACTTAGAATATATGAAGGCGTTTATGTGCAAAATTTGAATACACATTCATTATTACACTTTACCCTGGCATTTGGTTACACTATTGTAATTCTACTTTAAACAATATAAATAATTATGTTACACGAAAAATAGAATTTCCACCATGCTTGCAATGTTCATATATCAAATTTAAACAAAGGTTTATTTTACAAATCTAGAGGAGATAGAGTTTGAATTTTCATATTGAAAAAATTTACATATATTGATCAGTGAAAAATCCGCACATATGATTTTTTATATGTGCGCTCAACTATGTTTGTGTTTATTATAATTTGTAACACCCCAATGTGACATGTCCTGTGACTAGTATGTTTTCTGTAAAAACCGTAAGATTCCATGCATTTTTCCGTACCTATTCCATAAAATAATCTGGTTCATGTACTGTTTTACTGTACAAATTCCATACATTTTCCATACATTTTCCATACCAAATTTTTTATAGGGCCCTTCTTCAAAAAAAAACAACTCCAGGTGAACACAATTATCAGTGCCTATGGATTGCCCCAAATATTTTACACTTTGACTATGTCTGAAGGCAAATGTCTTCAATAATTGCTCTAAAGCCTACATATTAACATGCTTCAAAAATTTCATATGTTATAATCTAAGATCCTCCAATTCTCTGTTGTAATTTTTATCATATAATTTTGGCTACTTTTTTATTAAAAACAATATTTTTATCAACCGCCATTTTTTTCTTAACACCCTGTATGGGAAAGACCAATCGAAATTATTATTATTATGAAAAGGTATGACTGGTGTCCCCTATGTCCTCATTCAAAAGGAAAACGTACATCAAAATATATATTCAAAGATCTGTTAGGAAAAAAGTTCCCACAATGTGCACCGAAATTCTTACAAGGAATGCGCTTCGATGGATACAATGAAGAATTGAAACTAGCTTTTGAATTTAATGGACAGCATCATTACCATCTTAACCCAATGTTCCATAAAAGTGGGAAAATAGACTTTAATGAACAAATTCAACATGACCAAAAAAAGCGGAATATCTGTAAGGAGTGAGGTATATGTCTCATCTAGATTCCATATGATGTAGATCTTTATAACTTTATCCAGGAAGCTTTAATCAAGAACGGCTATAACTGAAGATAATTTGATTTTAGTTGAGGTTGTATTACGAATATTATTATAGTTGGCTTGGTCTAAAGACCTCCTAAATTTTGGGCAAATTTTAAAAGTATAGAAGTCACTTTCCGTCCTACCTTTTAAAAAAATAGCTCTATTAGTTGATAGAATATGTCTTTGGTTTTAATGTAATAGAAATTTTCTCAATAAAATTATTTTTTGTAGAGTTCTATTCTTTTTTAAAACATGTACTTTACTATGCTCGCGAGGAATTTGTCCGCTAGGATCATTTCTAAATTTCGGAAAATATTACCAAATTTAGACTAGCACTTGAATATCGTATCTAAATTTGGCAGTAAGAAAACTAAAATCACGTGAAGTCCTATTTTTTGAAAAATTTTATTACATTTTTGAACGAATTACAAAATTGCTATTTTGAAATTTGGCCGCATGGCGCAGCAATAGGAGGTATTTAGACCGAGCCAACCATAGCATCAATATTTTTTTTGCTCATAAGTGCGGCTACATCTGCTTGATTTTTAACTTCTGTATTAATTTCATTCATCATAATATTTCAACTTTTTACAGATACTAACTAATCAACTGAATATTCTACTACGAGGCGAGTGATACATATAGAAAATAAAATAAACTAAGCCATTGATCTTTGGTAAGGCATTCCTCAAAATTGTATTGATATTATGGCCGTAAAATAATACCTCCTTTATAAATCTGCATCTAATTGAGTCTGATAGAAATTTTTTTTTGTCTCGAGTTGATTGATTTCAACATTTTTTTGTTTCAGCAACTCCATTATATGTCTTTTTTATCTAATCAATACTTTCGAACCCCAATGATTTACTTATTTTCCTTGTGAGTATAGTTTAATGTAGGTACCGGTACATATGAATAGAAGAAATACTTGCACCAGCTGTCCATGGCCACTACCACCATCATTACTGTTAACGCAATGGCTGCTATCATTATTAATCGCTATTTTCACCATCATTAACTATTATCATTATCACCAGCAAAAATCTTGGTTGTATAATGGCTGTTAACTGAAAACACATGAAAGTAATTTAATATTGTGAAAAGAATGACAATTTTTAATCTACATATTTTGAATCATCCTCAAGAGAAAATCGCCCCCACTGCTTGGATAATGTCACCGATCTGAAAAAACCCTGCTCCTAATTGTTACCGTTGAATTTCTTAAAGATCGTTTCATCAAATTATCATCTTCAGTTCACACCTTTGAAAAGATTATCTAAACAAAATCAGTGAAAATCGTACATAATTTTTTCAATTTCTTAATAAAAAAAAGTTTAGATTTTAAAATAATTTTTTTTTACATATTCATACGAATCGTTTTCGGAAATTAAACTATGGAAATTTGAAATTCATCGTAATTGCAACTAATAAAATTGTAAATCGCGTTCAGTAGTTTAATATTGATATTAATATAGCTAAGCCCTAAGAAAGCCAAATATCACGCTATCTATATAAAAACATTAAACATTCGTTGTATAACATTAATTCGAAATATCTGTCCAGGTTTTCATTGAATTTTTTCATTAATTTTTCCATTTTAACTTTAATTTTGCCTCTTTATTGATTATATCTGTTATTATTGAAAAGAAAAGAAAAAAATTCATATCTTGATGCGTTCTCAAATTTTTCCATACTAATACGGCTGGCTAATTTTAAATCCATATAAATTTCAAAAAAAATTTTTTACGTAATCTAGTTAAGAAAGATAGATGTCCAACAATCAATTAATAAAACACCACGATCACATGGATCATGCGAATTCGCAAAATAAAATAGTCAAGAAAGACAATCAACACCAACAATTGATTAATAAAATAACATGGATCATGTAATATCGTAAGATAAAACCGTTCAAGCCATTCAACTAAGCACAAGAAGGTTAATATGTAGTAATAATCTGTTAAACAAACCATTGCTGTCAGAGATCCGAGTTTTTCTTTTCTATCATAAAAATAATAACCAATGTTCGTTAAAAAAATTTGGAAAGCGCTCTGCAGCTTCAACTGCAGCTATTTTGTATAAAACGTGATTAAATTCGTGAAACCCTTGTAAATTTTTTTCCTGAACACAATAATTGCAAAGAACATTACTGAAAATTGGTATTTTTGATTACACCGATTTTATTGCAATTTTTTTTAAAAATGTTAAAAAGTGAAAGCACAAGAGAAAAAAGAAGACGACACGTAATTTTAGAATCTACGTTTTAAAAAAAAAGAAGATAAGAGAAAGGTAGAAAAAGAAGAAATATCGTTATTTAGCAATAATGAAAAAAATATATTCTTTTTTTTTTTTTTTTTTTTTTTTTGAAATTTTAAAAATATTTTAGATATATATATAAAGATCATTATTATTGTCATCACATTAATTATCAATCCGATCATGAAAACAACAAGCGTAAAAATGCGCAGGCGAGTGGGCGAATGAGTTGATGAATGAGTGATTTACAATCCAATCTGATAAAGTTTGTCGAGTGTTTCTTTTTGCTGGTATATATTATTCATTCTATCGATGAAAGGATGGGGATAAAAATTAATAAATATTTGAATATAAAATTTCAACTCTCATAACCATCATAATAATAATGATGATGATGATTATGATATGAAAAACAATAATAACCTTCTTTCTCTCTCGAGTTCACCAGTCAAATAATTAATATACTGATTAAGCCGATTGATTTCATCCAAAAGATGACATTCTTTTGCTTTCATATTTTTTATATGTAAAACGGCTTTTTTTGTAGAATTGAATAGTTAAATTAATTAAACAATAATATTTGTTGATCACGTGCGTAAAAATATCGAGATGATCATTTACTTTTTTGAAGCAACAATGCTTTACTCATCTTACGACCGTGATTAGGAATTGGTAATTGGTTCAGAAGGTCATCAAATCCATCCTTGATTTCTGCACGTCTTTTCTGTTCAGATTGAATATGCATTTGTCGACGCATTTCAGCATGTGTTAATTGACTAAATAAATAATAGCAGTAATGTATATATATATATATATATATATATATATATATATATATATATACATGTGTATATGTTTGTTAATTGGGATTGTTTTAAAACGTGTCAAATGTTAAATTAAAATTGAATTCACCACACGTGTTAAATTTCCTTATTAAACAAAAAATATAAACAAAAATATAAATAAATAGAAAAAAATTTTTTTTTTTTAATTTTTTTTAATTATTACTTTTTTTTTTTACTACTTACTTATTAATGTTCATAATATCATCATCTTCATATCCATCTAACGAAGAAGCAGTATCACAAAATTCTTCACCACGTATTTGTGTTTGTATTTGTTGTCTTCGTCTCCTACTACAATTATTACCATCAGATTTTGAACTTTCATATTTTTCTTTGTCGTATTGTCTAAATTCTGGATAATATAGTTGGTCATCTTGTAGTGGTAATTGTGGTACAATTATCTCGTGAGTAAGCAGAGGCGAGGGTGGAAACGGGGAAAAGACAGGTGGTGGTTGTGGAAAAGACATATGATGTTGTAATAGTAAAGGATGTTCAGGGGAACTAGATACATCAAGTATTGGGGGATACTCAAATTTTATATCTAATGATCAGATTATATAAAAAATCAAAAGAAATAGTGTGAAAAATAATTTAAATATTATTTGACCTATCATCATCATCACCATCGTATTGATTGTGCATATAATTTATACATGTTATATGTTTTCAGTCACGTTAAAGGTTTCTTTTTTCTCGCTTCAGATGCTCATTTCTCGTGTTTTAAATAAAATCTTTTCCACTTCCACACCATTAAAAAAAGAAAGATTCACTGCTTACCTGTAGTAATGAGAGAAGGGGGAGGAGGAAGATTCTGAGAAGAAATTTCATTAGGAATGATATAATTTTCATTGTATTGTTGGTGAAGCATATTTAATAGTTGTTGAGTAAATAGATAGATATTGTGATTCTATTACGTATATATATATATATATATATATATAACGAACCAAAGGACTCTAAATGAGATTAAAAAAAAGAAAATTAATTCATTTGTATGTAATTAGATATTTATTAAACAAAAAAAAATTTATAATTATTAAAATAAGTTAAACCGAAAATGTTGATATTACGTTGAACCAAAAAAAACTATATTTAAACCAAATAAATAATAATAGTTTAGTATTAGTTATATAAAATTTAATAACATTATTAGTGTGGTAGATCCTCCAATAATTGGAACTTTATAATTTATTACCTCTTACTTTAAAAATGAAAAGAGCTGATCTTCCTTCATCAAGAACAATAAAGAACGAATTAAATAGCTCTTGATCGAACTTCTTTCATGTGTTCTGTACCAATATTTATATATATAACAAAAAACAAATGTATCTAAAACTCGTGAATTTTTTACATCGTGTTTAAATCCAATTTAGTAAAATAATTACAAATGAGGAAATGATTTGTGTGTAAAGAAAGAAAGTGCAAGATGATGAGAGGGAAAAAGACACATATTTGCACGAGGTTAATTGAATTAAATATAAGCCACTGCTTTTTGTTTATTATTATACAGAAAGTTAAAAAAAAAAATAATTCAAAAATAAATTTTGAAAACAAATTACAATAATGTGGAAATTAATTTCCAATACAAGAAAATTCATTCATCGACTGATCCATTGATTACAAATTGTGAAGTCAAACTTTATTTTTTTCAAAAAAAATTGAATTTATAAAGTGACTAGTTTTTCGCTGAACTGAAAAAAAATTTTTTAAGTTGAATAAATTACACACGTTATTTCTCAGATCATGTGATGTTGATCTATGTTTTTCTTTATTCTTAATACCAAACTACTAATACACAAAAAAAAATTCATATGCAAATTATATAATCAATTCATTGTATTATTCAAAAATAATTATGTAAATGGTTTGTACAACAACAACAAAGAAATTGTGAAAAACCTTAATTCTTAAAATATAATTACACGTCTTTAAATTCTTCAACTTGTTCAAATATCCAATAGTTTTTTCATCATTAGAAAATACCACAACGTTAATTAAAACATTATTGATTCTGTTGAAAATGCTTCGTCGTTAAAAGTTTTCAACCTGTAACTTCTTAAAGGTTGAAAATGATCTAGCAAATTTATTAAATGAACCAGTAGAGATTAAAATTGGTGGTAAAACTATTCTTCAGCTTGGATTAAAAGGTCTGGTGACGGGCGATGTTACTTTATTCGAAGAAGAATCATATTTCAAAAAACGTTCAAGTACTTTTTAATGCAAATTTAATTTGATCTATTCGATTGTTTTGGTTTTATATAAATAAAGCTACATTATTAACATTGCATTTACTTTAAAATATATTGATAATTGGTTCGTTAATATAAACAGTTTAAATCCTGATGTAATTATAGAACTTCTAAAGCATGCGTTGTTGATATTTGCAAATCGTTTAATCATTAATGAAAAAGAGTGGATTCAACAAAATTTATCCGTCTCACTATTTATTTGTTTAAGGTTGCTTTAATTACAAGTATTTTAAAAAATGATGATTTAGATTTAAAAGGAATTGATATTTGGGCAGGGATTGTTACTACGATAATTTTCTTGGCAGGGGAAAAAAAAAAAAGGAAATTTATTTAATATTTAGGGGGAAATTTCAACATCAAAACGTTATTTCCGGGTTGTGACGGAAACGACTAATTCCAAATGTTCTAGATCGTGAAAACATGTTTTGATGAAAAATCAAGACAACTGGAAAGAAAATTCTCCAACGATAGCTATGAAATTGATGGCTTTATTTTTCAATATTAATGAAATCAACTTGGCAAACAATCTGATCTAATAATAATCGAGGAACTAAAGGAGAAATTCTAGTGACATTTTATTTAAAGAATATCTAATTGATCGTTGGGATTTAAAAAGTGAACACCTCTTTTAAGTAAAAACTATTTTACTATCTCAAATTGAAAGAACCTTCTCAATAATAATAATGAACGAATTCTGTTGATGATATCTATGTTGTTATTATATTACTATGAAAAATAATTAAATATTGGAGATTTTTACAATAAAGTTCATTTAATAGACATGCCCGCAATCTATAAAGTGGTGAAAAATCAGGGTTTTTTTCTTATAATATTATAAGACGTACTAGTACTAAAATATGATTTATTTGCTAATTTTAGTTGCATACATGCATATATGGTTATTATATTTTATTGGCGAATTTGATTCCCAATAGTAATAGTGTGTATTAGTATTAGTATTAGTATGCATTGTTTAAATAACGAATTAATTAAAAATTCAAAATCATTTGAACATCTTATTTAACAATATATTAATGATACCCATAATGATTCTTTACCTTTTATGAACTAGGTCTTCATTTCTCCAAAAATCTTTGAAGAATATGTTTATGGCCATAATTCTTTCCCCATTTAAGGTACAAATATCCCTTGCAACCTCGAGGTACATGTGATTCTTTTAAAAAAATAACAATGACATATTTTATTAAATTAAATTAGCAATCTTTACAATTCACTTAACGATAAAGTTTTACTAGCTTTAAATAATTTAATATTAAAAAAAAAAAAATAAACGGTTTGAATAGATTTTTATTAATATTGATTTAGTTCATTAATCATAAATTAGATTGACCACAATAAAATAACCGAATATATAAGGTAGTCTATAAAGAAATTCTTTTTTCAAAAAAAGATGGCAAATTAAGCATGAAAACTTTGATCCCAAGCCGGACTGAAAAACATTATGGTATTCATCATAGATAAATGTGAGTAATAATTAAAAGATATAAAGCTATTGAAAATTCGAGATTATTTTTTAGCAAAATTATATATTAAAGTAACTTTTTAATTATTTGTTACGTTTACATACACACAAACACATAAAAATTGCAGGCACCCGATTACTTTATATACACGCGCATCCCTGAATAAGTGGGTAGGATTCGCTTTTTGAAAATTATAAGCAACTTTACCCATTTTTGTTAATGCTATGATTGCTTGTAAACTACTATATAATTTATGATAAAAAAACAAATTAATTTACTATAGCAAATTGCGCATGATGGAGTTTCATTTATCACATCAAATCTTGAAAATTTACTACATTTTCTCTAAGCGTTATATTATTATTGAACTCTTTCACCACAACCATCTTCAATTAGTGTTATTGAGTATATTAAATAGTGTTTTAAAAAATTCCATCATTCCCATAATAAATAATTGCTACTACAACTCTACTTTCTAAAGAGGAGCAATGTATTCAACCCAATTTGCTTGCAACATTATATTTTATTTAAAATTAAATTAAACCATCTATTATATTATATATTATAATCACTAAAAAGCTAAAAAGCCATGATACAGTTATTGTCGACTGAGTTTACAATAAATGACTATTTGTTAAATGATCAATGGAAATAGGAATTTATGCTATAATAGCAAGTAATTTGGAAATGGTTCAGAGTATTTTTTGCTTTATTTAGTTTTATTCAATTCATAGTTGGGATAAAATTTGACCTTTTTAATTCATCATAATGCTTTTATAAGTGAAATATTTGTCAATAGCAATTTTTTTTATATAATGATGTGATGCTTGTTTGTACATTGATCTAATGAAGAACGTCATAACAAAGCTAGGACACATCTAAGTACTCATCCATTTATCCAAATTACTTTGATAGGAGAGAAAGCACACAAAAAAAAATTTTGTTTTGGTCAATCAGGATATTTTAAATTTTAATGAGAAAAATAAATTTATGATTAACTTTATCAATTGTTAATTGTTGATTGTAAAATTAATATTTTATTTAATTCTTGTAAATTGATTTTAAAAATAGTAATTTGTTGTTGCTTTGTGTTCTTGATTATTTTAATTTTTATTAATTATTTGAAAAACCTCTAATTCATCAAATTGGCTATAATCTACTGGATTGATGTTATTATAAGTTTGAGGATAACAACGACATCCACCATCTGAATAAAAACAAATGTCAGACCAGCACCAAACATAGGAAGAAACAAAGGAACACACCCAATTGCATGCCTATAATTATTACCATTAACATAGCTAAACTGTACAGAATTAATGTCATTCCTATCACTTATATTAAATATAAAGCTATCAATTGTAGACTTATATTGACATCCACTCCAATTGAGGGTATTATAACCTCCAACTAATTGATCTGAATTGTGTACTTTTCCAGCTACAAGGGTTTTGTTGATATTATCACATTTTTTATGAAATATTTCTGCATTTAAACCATCTCTATTACTATATAAAAGTTTAAATTCATACTTAACATCTCTTAATGAATTATATGGTGGAACTTTTTTACCAATCCAACTTGCAAAAAGCAATGTAAGATTTTGATTAATTGTTACTGATTCAAGATTTGTAATTGTTGATTGACTTTTTAAATTTCTATTTCTTGATGATAATAAATTTAAAGTTGGTTGTTTAACAGGATTATATAATAATCTAAAAGAGTTTCCCATAAATCCTTAGGAAACAGCTTCTTAAAAGGCATAACTTTGGAACGAAAGTCCTCATTAGAGATATCTTTAAATCTGATTAATAGAATTAAATCTTTTAATGTATTTCCTAAATCAGTAAAATTTTGCTTTGACCAAACTTTAACATAATTAATATTGTTAATTTCTGGATGCTTGGCTAATCCCCATTTAAGAATACCTTCCCAAATAATTATTTCATCAACATTAAAATCATCTCTTTCAAGTATAGCTATTAAAACTGGTTTTTCCAACAGTTCCAATTCACTTGACTGGAATAATTTTTCACCATAACTACAAAATTTTTCCAAGCAAATATTTTCAATTCTTTAAATTTTTCTTCATCAGAGTAGATTGATCTTAGGATTTTAACTGGATTTTCTT
This sequence comes from Entrophospora sp. SA101, assembly GCA_958430865.1. Classification (NCBI taxonomy): domain Eukaryota; kingdom Fungi; phylum Glomeromycota; class Glomeromycetes; order Entrophosporales; family Entrophosporaceae; genus Entrophospora; species Entrophospora sp. SA101. The sequence goes on along the minus strand of CAUDNR010004523.1, from coordinate 119,716 downwards.
TAATGTAATCCTTGTGTTTTTTGATAAAGTACTTCATTGTGTATTCACAAAATAACTCAAGACCAAGTTCATCAGCTGCAATCAATAATTGCAATACACCAACTCCAGTAAAATCTTCCAATTCAATTTTAAAAATCTTTTAAAATAAAAGCATTTTGAAAAAAAGGACAATGAGCACATATGATTGATGAATGTGCATGAACTTCTTTGATATTTGGTTCTATACCAACATAAATTTTTACATCATAAAGGTATTCTGTATTTAGCAATCTTTCGTTTCATTAAAATATTTTCTTAATATTGTTAAATTCATTTTTTGATTATCATTTTATGTTGATCAATAGGGATTTTATATGTAACTGATAATGAATTACTCATTTTTCAAAATGGCAACTTTCTCACAATTTTTTAACCCAAAATATTCATATAATTTATTACCTTGTGATGTCCTTGTACCAGAGATTCATTGAGGCCATTTGCTACAAATTGGTAGTCCATTCCAGCACAAAAAAAAAAAAACAGCTATATCATATAGAATAGAAAGTTGAAGTCAGACTCAATAATGTTGTTTTTTCAGTTTGTATTACAGGTTAAAAACCTTGTTTTTGTTGTGAGTTAGGTGAAGAGTCCATAATTTGTGAACAGCTTCTGCTGTGAGTAAGGCTCCTAACAGAAGCATAATGGACACTCATTTTGTGCAACAGTCATTTGTATAATAATCAGGCGGTTACACAGAGCCCGTTGCTTCTGAAACTTCACTAGAATATAGCTGTAGCCTCTCTAAGTCCAGATCATCAGCAAGATCAAAATTATCTCACACTTTTATAATCAAACTTTTGCAAGAACTTTCATCATAGCATATGTTATGTTGATCATTTTTTTGTGATCTGCAACAGTGTCCACTATGCTGCTACAAGTTATTATAATTTTTTTGTGAAGTTGGGTCAAGTGTAAACTGAAAAATTGAACTAAACTGTTTGAAAAACTTAGTTTTTATTTATAATAAATTAAAAATTCAAGATGTTTGTTTTTCTATCTTCTCTTCATGAGCAAATCAACCTTTTATATTTATCAATTAATCTAGTAAGATTAATTCTAAAAAAAAAGAATTTAACAATCATATTATTATTATTAATTAAAAAAAATTTATTGGTAAAATACAATTTTATTATTATTATTAATTCTGAGGAGATAGTTGTGGATAATTATCATATTGCATGGATTGTTGTATGGATAAATTTGTTACTAATGGGTATTTTATTACTGAGCCTTGTGGTTTTGTATTATTACCATCATCATCATCATCATCATCATCATCATCATCATCATCATAATCATCATCATCATCATCATCTTGTAAATTTGGATCTATAGTATTAGAAAGTTGCTGTAAATCTGAGGTTGGAGAAAGTGATTGTTTAGCCAGCATTAATTTTTGTTGTAATGCTTGAATTTTTTGTGGCTGCTGTTGTTGCAACAATTGTAATTGTGGTTGTTGTTGAATCGAATTAGGTGGATTGTGTATTTGTGGTGTGATACCAAAATTACCAAAATTATTATTATTATTGATGATATCATTACCATATATTGAATTTGGAGTTGTTGTAAGTGGTGTAGTGATAATTGGTAAGGTTGATGATGAAGGGTTTGTAGGATCAATACATAGCATTGAAGGTGGACTAATATTGTTTCTGTTGTTTCTGTTGTCATTGCTATTAAGCAAACTATAAACAGAATTATGATTTGAAGGATTTTGACTATTAGATGATGATATTAATGATGGTGTTGTTGTGGAAATACCTCTCATAAAATTATCATTATTATTAATTTGACCTTGAGAAGAAGGGGAAGGAGGTGAAGGAGGTGAAGGAGAAGACATCATTTGTGTGCTACTAGCTGATGATGAAGCATCATTAAAAGATGATAATTCTTGTACATTCTTTTTTTGTCTATTTCTACCATATAAAATAAAAGCACCAATTAATCCAGCAATAATCAAAGCAAAACCAACTGAAATCACAATTGCTAGAATTGTTGTAGGACCAAGCCCCGAATCTGATGTTGATGTTGTTGATGATGACGTTGACGTTGATGTTGATGATGTTGATGGTGCCACTGATGATGTTGGTGGAGTATTTGGTGATGTTTTACTGTTAGGAGATAGACCAGGAAATGATTTTACCCATTTGTAATCAACTGTATTAAGTATTTGAATTGAATTACTTGTTTTAAGAGGTGGCTCAATTTTATTTGTTATATTACCTAAGGCACATAAATAATGTTAATATACATGTACATATTATTGTCATTAACATCATTATTTTATAATTAATTTATTTATTTACCAAATGTTACCACCATATAATCTCCAATTAAGTCTGCTTGATGGCGTGTAAGTGAGTTGATAGGAACTTCTGGTGTTGTTACTGGAGGTGTGATCCATTTAAAAGGTTTTGTAGTTGTGTCTAATACAACTAATTCAGGAGTAGGTGTTAATTCTAATGCAGGTGTAGTTCCTCCATAGACTATTATTTGACCATTAGCAGCTAAGAAATAAATATATAAAATGAAAAAAAATATTTTAAATGATAAGAAACAAACAGATAATAATAGTAATTATTATTTACCATATAGTGCTGTATGTCCAATGCGGGATTCAATTTCTAGACCACCAACTGTAGTCTGATCAATACAAAAAAATGATTAATATATTTTCCAATTAAAATAAATTTCTTATATTAAATTAATAATCACCATTAAATCCCAAGTATCAGCTTTAGTATCATATAATGTAAGCTTTTTTTAAATAAATAATAAATTAATATTAAATTAATAACTACACATTTTTTATTAATCATTATAGTTATTATTTATTACCTTATTCTAAATACATACATAGTCTATAATTTTTAAATCATGGTAGTGATGGTCCAAAATTAGAATTGGAATTTCATCCATTTCATACATAATAATAATGCTATGTTTAGATACAGCTGGTCAGTTATAGATCTGATCGTTACATATTTGTATGATTTAGAATTTCTAATAGTAATAGTAATAGTAATACAAATTCTCATTCGAATTATTCAAATTATTCATTTTGTTCGTTTTATTTGAATTATTCTTTTATCCACTTTATTCATTTTGTTCGTTATATTTGAATTATTCTTTTATTCATTCCATTCATTCCATTCGAGTTACTTGTTTTATTTGACTAAACTTTCAGTGGTGTAATTCGAAGACTCAAATTCAAAATGAATGAAACAAAATAATTCGAATAGAAACCCTAAGGACGGGGGGGGTGTTTTTTTTCAACTCATATATAAAATTAAACTCTTATTGTTTCAGATTCTAAAATACAATGTCTTTGAGTAATTAAGTCTGTGCCTCCAGAAATATTCATTCAGCCGGGACAATGGTTGCCTATAATAAATTTATTAGATTAGAAATTAACAATTTTAATTCTAAATAAGCATAGCATAAAAAATTAGAATGCCAAGTAATTTTTAGCCTAAAGCTCCAACAGGTCAGAGCTTTCTTTAATCATGATTCAATATTGGTTAAATTGGAGAAACCACCACCTAAAACCCAAACTAGATATTGGTTAAACCATCACAAGATATTGAATTTTTATTGAAAAAAGAAATTGACGGAAAAGTTGAACGGAAATATATTACTATTGTTGAATTAACAAATAAATAGATATATTTACCCGAAGTTGAGTGAAAATTTCCTTGACCGATTTTCCTAATAATAATGGTATTAATATGGATCGAAAATGTGAGGATACATTTGGGAAATATAGAAGAATTTAATTATTATACTGTCTTCTCCTATCCTTCCTTTATTTTTAACTGAAAATATGCTAATGATTTTAATCAAAAGAATTCGAAGGTTGGACTGGAAAAATAATAATCATAGATATAATAGCATTTCAACTATTTTTTGTAATAACAGATATTCACACACTTCTGATATAAATAATTATTTAATGAATAAAGATAAATTTATTAGTTGAAGATATCAAGAATTGTAGATAAATTATATTTTTTCTTTCTTTTGAACACTGCACCTCACACGATTTCAAATAATTTCATAACTTATTGCCGTTTAAGGTCGGCTTTTTCTTCTTCTAATTGCCGGTTGGTTCGTTCGGAGCCTTAACCTTGGATATTATCCATAATCATAGCTAAAAAAATTTCTGATGGATCTCGCCAGTTACGATAAATGAATAAAGAGTTCCTTTCAAGATTGTGTTTGTATATTATTACATTATCAATTTGGATATCTATATCGACTTTTGGAGCCATTTTTAAAGGTTTCCGGGGGATAAACCAAACAAGGCATTGAAAAACAATTTCATATAACGATATAGCTTTTGGGGAATAATTCTATGAAAAGATTTTTTCAAAAGTCATATGTGTGAAATTGAAAAAGGTCATTATATTATTAAATATTTTTTTATTTTTTTATTGATACAAATGTCATATTCATATAATTTTGTCTTCAACAAATAAATCCACATCCAATGTTCCAAGTTTTGTGTCGAAAGGCATTGAGAAATCTTTCCTTTTGAATTGACAATCACAACACGTGGCGTGTTGGTTAGAATTTGGTATAATAAAATCTCCGTCGTCATTACTGTTATTGAACATATGGGATTTCTCATCACTTTCCCTTATATTTCTTAAAAATTCTGAAAGTTTTGCAAGCTGATTCATCCATATCTCTATCTAAGTCCCTTTAGAAATCAATGCTTAGAAATGATTTCAAACCCCCAATTTAAAAGTCAGTTCAACTTTGAAATAGCTGTTATAGCTATTACTACATTTGCTATTGCTATTTGAAAAATATTCATTATTAAAATTAAAAAATTAAGCACTTAATCTTTTGTTTAGTGGCGAAATAATTAATTATTGAACTTGTACAATTTTTTATTTCTTGTGTTATCAACTGTTTAAATAAAAAATGGTTGCTGCAATCTTTTTTTGAAGTTAAAATTTTCGGTGGAATTACAATAGCATTTGTCCAATATTAACATGTCCAAATTTACATTGGTGTCCAACATTCTTTATAATTTATTATGATAAAAAATTATTAATAATAAAAATTTTTTTCATCAAAATGTTAATAAATAAATTCATTATAATAATACTTTTTTGAGAATGTAGAACCGGAACTACCTTTTTCCTCAGCTACATTTGAACAATGTTATGTTTCCCTACTACAAACTTGAAATTTCCTAAATATGATTTGATGTTTTTTTATTCAAATATTTATTTTGGTGACTGAATTTGTTGGATTTTCATCATAAATATGTGGTGTCAAATTAACGAATTCGTTCGTTACAAACTAAAAATTTTATTTTGAATATATATAACAGTCAATAAAAAATGTGGACTTTTTTTTCTAACTTTTTATAATTGAATCAATCTATTTAAACATAATGAACATCTTTTTAATATTTTTAATATTGCTCAAATGCTTATTTTTAGTGGTGAATTCAGCACCAACTGACCCAAGACTTGTACATGCCACTGTTATTGTCAATAATATTTTATATGTTATGGGTGGTTTCTCTAATGGTCGATCATCAAGAGAATTTATTTCTCTTGATTTGTCACAAGCATTTGATGCAACAACTCCACCATGGAAGGATTTAACTGAAACCTCACCATTGCCAATATTATCATCATGGGCTAAAGCTAGTTCCAACACTAATAATGATACAATATTTTTATTTGGTGGTCTTATGCGTGATACTATAACTATCAATTATAATTTGAAAAGTGTGGTTTACACCTATGATTTTAAAAGCAACCAATGGTTAGTAAACCCACCTGCTTTTCAAGGAATGGCACCTGAAACACGTAGAGAATTTGCAAGTGTTAGTGATCCATCGACTGGCAAATTATATATTCATGGTGGAACACATGATTTGAGTATTCCTACTGGAGTTTTTTTTAATGACTTTTTTATTCTGGATGGAAATAATTTCTCCTGGAGTCAAATTGGAAAAACTGGTGCAAATATACCACCTCTTAGAATTGACCATGTTGCTGTATTGATTGCTAATGGAGTAATTGTTTTTATTGGTGGATTAGAAATTGTTGCTAAGGAACTAGCTGTAGTTCCCATGAATAAGGTAATAAATAATAACTATAATGATTAATAAAAAAATGTGTAGTTATAATTTAATATTAATTTATTATTTATTTGAAAAAAGCTTACATTATATGATACTAAAACTGACACTTGGGATTTAATGGTAATTATTAATTTAATATGAGAAATTTATTTTAATTGGAAATATATTAATCAATTATTTTTGTATTGATTAGACTATAGTTGGTGGTCCAACTGTTGATGCCCGTATTGGACATACAGCTGTATATGGTAAATAATAATAATTATTATTTGTTTGTTTCTTATCATTATTAAAAAAAAATTTCATTTTATATATTTCTTAGCTGCTAATGGTCAAATAATAGTCTATGGAGGAACTACACCTGCACAATATACAATACCTACTCCTGAATTAGTTGTATTAGACACAACTACAAAACCTTTTAAATGGATCATACCTCCAGTAACAACACCAGAAGTTCCTATCAACTCACTTACACGCCATCAAGCAGACTTAATTGGAGATTATATGGTGGTAACATTTGGTAAATAAATAAATTAATTATAAAATAATGATGTTAGTGACAATAATATGTACATGTATATTAACATTATTTATGTGCCTTAGGTAATATAACAAATAAAATTGAGCCACCTCTCAAAACAAGTAATTCAATTCAAATACTTAATACAGTTGATTACAAATGGGTAAAATCATTTCCTGGTCTGTCTCCTAGCAATAAAACATCACCAACAACATCACCAAATGTTCCACCACCATCAACATCGTCAACATCACCATCATCATCAACATCAGACTCAGTGCTTAGTCCTACAACAATTCTAGCAATTGTGGTTTCAGTTGGTTTTGCTTTGATTATTGCTGCATTTATTGGTGGTTTCCTTTTATATCATAGAAATAGACAAAAAAAGAATATGCAAGAATTATCATCTTTTAATGATGCTTCATCATCAGCTAGTAGCACACAAATGATGTCTTCTCATCCCCCCCCCTCTTTTTCTCAAGGTCAAATTAATAATAATGATAATTTTATGAGAAGTATTTCCACAAAAACACCATCATTAATATCGCCATCTAATAGTCAAAGTTCCTCAAATCGTAATTCTGTTTATAGTTTGCTTAATAGCATTGACAACCTCAACAACAGAAACAATATTAGTCCACTTTCAATGCCATATAATGATATTACAAACCCTGCATCACAAACTTTACAAATGATTACTACACCACCTTCAACAACTCCAACAACAGCTACAAATTCAATATATGGTAATGATATCAACAACAATAATAATTTTGGTAATTTTGGTATCACACCACAAATACATAGTCCACCTAATTTGGTTCAAAAACAACAATTACAATTATTGCAACAACAACAGCGGCCACAACAAATTCAAATATTACAACAACAATTACTACAGCAAAAACAATTAAAACGATTAATGTTGGCTAATCAATCACTTCCTCCAACCTCAAATTTACAGCAAGTTTCTAATACTATGGATCCAAATTTACAACCAGGATTAGAAAGAAGTACTCTGGGTTTAAATAATATTGCAATAGATCAAACACATACCAATATGTTCACAACAAATCAAGTAATTTATGATGATGATGATGATTATGATAGTGATAATGATGATGATGATGATAGTGATAATGATGATAATGACAATGGTGATGGGTAATGGTGATGATGATGATGATGATGATGATGATGATGATGGTGATAATGATGATAATGATGATAATGATGAAGATGGTAATAATACAAAACCACAAGGCTCAGTAATAAAATACCCATTAGTAACAAATTTATCCATACAACAATCCATGCAATATGATTAATAATAACAATAATAATTTTAGTTAAATTCTTTTTTTTTTTAGAGAATTATCCTATATTAATTTATCAATTAATTGAATTATATATATGAAATATATAAACATAAAGGTTGAATTGCTGATGAAGAGGAGATATAGAGAAAATCAAAATATCTCGAATTTTTATTTTATTAATTCATTATAAAATAAAAACTTTAAGTTAGATTGTATGTATCACGATTAAAGCTCCGGACAGTTCGGTTTACACTAAACTTCGCAAAAAAATTATAATAATAACTTGTAGCTTGTTTTAGCGAATGTGTTGTGCTGGAAGGATCCTGTTTCTAAATACATACGTAGTCTATAATTTTTATATCATGGTATCGATGGTCCAAAATTAGAACGGGGAATTTTATCCATTTCATATGTAATAATAATGCCATGTTTAGATACAGCTGGTCAGTTATAGGTCTGGTCGTTATATATTCGTAATAGTAATACAAATTCTTATTCGAATTATTCAAATTATTCGTTTTGTTCGTTTTGTTTGAATTATTTTTTTATTCGTTCCATTCGTTCCATTCGAGTTACTTGTTTTATTTGACTAAACTTTCGATGTAATTCGAAGACTCAAATTCAAAATGAATGAAACAAAATAATTCGAATAGAAACCCTAAGGACGTTTTATTTTTTTTCAACTCATATATAAAATTAAACTCTTATTGTTTCAGGTTCTAAAATCCAACGTCTTTGAGTAATTAAGTCCGTGCCTCCAGAAAAATTCGTTCGACAGGGACACTGGTTGCTATAATAAGTTTGAAATTATAATTTTAATTCTAATAAGCAGAATGCAAAAATTGGAATACCAGGAACTGCCAAATAGTTTTAGCCTAAATCTCTGACAGTAATTGGAGAAATCACCGCCTAAAACCCAAAACTAGCTATTGGTTAAACCATCAAAAACATATCAATATTCATCGTTTGTTTTAATAATATCATTACAAGATACTGAATTTTATTGAAAAAAGAAATTGAACAGAAAAGTTGAATGGAAATATATTACTATCGTTGAATTAACAAAGTATGGTAATAAATAAATAAACAGATATATTTTCCTAATAATTATTAATATGGATTGAAAATGTGAGGATACATTTGGGAATTTAAAAAAAAATTAATATTACACCGTCTTCTTCCTCACATTCTTTTATTTTTAGCTGAAAATATGTTTTTGATTAGAGATTGGAACCGGTTTGGGTGCATTCGATTTAAAACCGGATAGAATAAAACGGTTTATTTCGGGCAACCGGTTTTATTATTATGTATACAATCACTGTGCTAAATCATTTATCAAATTCTCTGTCACCATTTTCAAACAAAAAAAAAAATAAATACTAAAATGTATATATGATGCATATTTTTTGAATTATATATATTATTAATGTATATATATTGTGAGAACGTGTCCAAGCTTCAATGATGGTTATTTATTTATTTGATGTTTTATGCTAATACAATAATACAATTTCTTCCAATTTATACTAAATTGTAATAACAATTTCCGCGAATATATATTTATGCTTTACCCTCAAACTATCTTTTACCATCATTAAACGATTCCTTGTTAAGCAATACTGAACAATACCACATTATGCCCTGATCACGTTTCTTGGTGGATGCCCTCTCACATTGTTACTCCCTACCCAAGACAAATACATTTCCAAACTTCACTAAATAAAATTTACCTACTAAAGAAAAAGAAAGTAATAAAAAATAATAATAAAAATGGAGACAATTATAAAATAAGAGAAAATTAATTATGCACGGGATTTAGTACGAAAATATAAATCGAAGACCAGGACAAGAACAGGACAAGATTAAGCTTAAGGACAGTTGGTTATTTATTATGAATTAACCATTCATAAACTATTGATTTTCTATTTTTAGCTAAGAAAATTACAATGTTATTTATACATGTTAAAGGTTCAAACATTTAGTTCCCCAATTTCTAAAACTATTAATTTAAAGTGTTCCTTAAAAATAAACAAACCTTTCTTTTGGGAATAATTAAAGAAACGTTACTTTCTTGATAATTCCTGCGAGTTAATTGTTTTATTGGTTTATTGCACTTTATCAAATTGGACTAATTTGAAATCCTTGAAATGTATTTCCGTTTTTGATTTTCTTTTCGTGCAACGTTCGTGATCCTTAAATGGGATGCTGGAAAAGGACGGGGAACGGGTTCAAGCAACGCCTGCCCGTCCCCCGTCCTTTTCAAGTTTGGCTCATTAATATTAGAAAAGGACGGGTGATGGTACAGGTATTCTGCAAAATAATGTAAAAAAGGACATGGAACAGGTGTGGCGTGGTAAAGTCGTAGAAATCCGTTCACTGTCCTTTTCTATTATTCATGAAAAGATTTTTTCAAAAGTCATATGTGAAACTGAAAAAGGTCATTTTATTATTATATTTATTTATTTTGAGCGCCTTCTATTTTATTATGAAAATCAATTTTTATTACAGATACAAATGTCATATTCATATAATTTTGTCTCCAACAATTAAATATATTTCCAATGTTCCAAGAGCTGTATCAAGTTTTGTGTCGAAAGGCATTGAGGAATCTTTCCTATTGAACTTTCAACCATAACATATGGCATGTTAGTTAGAATTCGGTATAATAAAATCCCCTTCGTCGTCATTACTGAACTGATATTGAATATTCATTATAATTGCTGTTAAAATTTTCGATGGAATTCCAATAGCATCTGTCCAACATCATTTTATAATTTACTATGGTAAAAAATTATTAATAAAAATATATATATAAATAAATTCATTATAATAATACTTTTTTGAGAATGTAGAACCGGAATTACCTTTTTCCTCAGCTACATTTGAACAATGTTATGTTTTCCTACTACAAACTTATAAATTTTAAATATGATTTGATATTTTTTTTATTCAATTTATTTTGGTGGCTGAATTTGTTGGATTTTCATCATAAATATGCAGTCCTATAATTTGTGTCAATTAACGATTTCGTTTGTTACAAATTAAAAATTTTATTTTGAATATACATAAAAGTCAATAAAAAATGAGGACTTCTTTTTTTTCTAACTTTTTATAGTTGAATCAATCTATTTAAACATAATGATCAGCTTTTTAATATTTTTAATATTGCTCAAATGCTTATTTTTAGTGGTGAATTCAGCACCAACTGACCCAAGATTTACACATACCACTGTTATTGTCAATAATATTTTATATGTTATGGGTGGTTCCTCTAATGGTCTACCATCAAGAGAATTTTTTTCACTTGATTTGTTACAAACATTTGATACAATAACTCCTCCATGGAAGGATTTAACTGAAACCTCACCATTGCCAGTATTAATAACATGGGCTAAAGCTAGTTCCAACACTAATAATGATACAATATTTTTATTTGGTGGTATCATGCGTGATAATGTAACTGGTGATTATAATTTGAAAAGTGTGGTTTACACCCATGATTTTAAAAGCAATCAATGGTTAGTAAACCCACCTGCTTTTCAAGGAATAGCACCTGAAACACGTAGAGAATTTGCAAGTGTTAGTGATCCATTGTCTGGAAAATTATATATTCATGGTGGAGGAAATAATGTAAAAGTTCCTAAAGGTGTTTATTTTAATGATTTTTTTATTCTGGATGGAAATAATTTATCCTGGAGTCAAATTGGGAAAACTGGTCCAAATATGCCACCTATTAGAATTGACCATGCTGCTGTATTGATTGCTAATGGAGTAATTGTTTTTATTGGTGGAAGAGAAACTATTACTCCTGATGCTCCTCTAACTGCAGTTCCCATGAATAAGGTAATAAATAATAAAATAAATAATAACTATAATGATTAATAAAAAATGTGTAGTTAATAATTTAATATTAATTTATTATTTATTTAAAAAAAGCTTACATTATATGATACTAAAGCTGACACTTGGGATTTAATGGTAATTATTAATTTAATATGAGAAATTTATTTTAATTGGAAAATATATTAATCATTTATTTTGTATTGATTAGACTATAGTTGGTGGTCCAACTGTTGATGTCCGTACTGGACATACAGCTGTATATGGTAAATAATAATTATTATTATTTGTTTGTTTCTTATCATCATTTAAAAAAAAAAATTTCATTTTATATATTTATTTCTTAGCTGCTAATGGTCAAATAATAGTCTATGGAGGAACTACACCTG